>CM047805.1:154301447-154421312 GCA_026214975.1 Gentiana macrophylla | reverse complement strand
TAAACATTCTTTGAACTATTATCGTGATTTTACTAGTTTTATCCTACATTTAGTTTCCACAATGAAGAATAAAATTAGATGCGTTAATTACCATAATTATGGGCCACTTTGAAGTATAACCTAATTTTCATTGAAGAAATCACAAAGATTTGATCTTGGTTTTGGGTTATCGATTAATTAATACTTTTGTCATCAATTAATCGAATGAAGTTTCTCATGCAATCCTACGGCCATTCACTCCTTCGAGATATATTTCCGGAAAAATACATGAATAAGCATACAAGATCAAATTCATAAACATGATGAAAATCATTTATCAATGAAAAGATTGTATCTTTAAAACCATATAATCATCGCGGGCTTTTCTAATCCAAGAAACTAATATTTACTTTCGTAACATATCAAGATTCCAAGATTCAACCATATAATTCATACTTTGACAAGAAAAATAAACAAATAGAATAAAGGAGAAAAGAGATAGAGAAAAACCGTCAAAGTATTGCATAAATAATCAAACCTCGAAAAACTTTGTTCTTGAATTCTTAAAACCTAAAATCCTTGTTCTTGGGGATGGGAGAAGATGATGATGAAGAGAGGAGGATAGTAAGCCCATAATCTGATGTTGGAGGCGTGTATGATGATTTTATGCGACTTAGGGGAGTATAAAAGGGATAAATACATCATAAATATAAGTTTCCATAATTAATTTAATCAAGAAAATCTCTAAAATCAAATATCTATCAATCTTGGACTCTTTAGTGTGTGGGCTCCTCTTTTGCATGAGAAATCACGCCAATTTGAAGGAAATCACGTTGGTGAATGTTCGACCAATCGAACATTTAGTTGGCCAGGATCAGTTGCTGAAAGCGTCACACCACAGGTATAGACGAGACTGGTTTTGAATTCTTCCACTTTAGCTCCGTTTTGGGCATTTTTCTTCTAATCTCGAATCATCCTGCAATAATTCAATCATCCGCGATAATCTAGCCCAAAAGGATAAAACATCGCAAAAAATAGCAACACTTGACACCAAATTGAGTCCAAAACATCTAGAATTATTCGACTTTTTAAGAACTTATCACATACACCGATCATCTTGGGTGGTATTAGGTTTGACCGTCATTGATCCATACAATGATCATCTTGGGTGGTATTAGGTTTATTGTCAATGATCCATAGAGTTATTATCGTTAAATCGGATAATTCCCATTAAGTGTTATTGTAATTAAATTCGGATAATTCCCGATAGTGTTGTTGTCAATTAAATCCCGGATAATTTTAATTAATAATTATTGTATTTTATTGTAATTGATAACAAAATACTCGATTCGACTCGTTATAGTATTGATTTGATTCTTTCCCAGCTATAAAAGGTATACAAGGATAAGCCTCGGATTACCACTTACCACGATTTCGCGGTGAGCATCTACCCATTCAAGCGGCAAGCATCATCTCCAGATCCATTCTACTTGAACCATGAGCGGTAATTTCTTTAGTGTCAATTTTTTGTTTTTCGATATTTATAGTAATTGGTTTGATAATTATAAAACCAATTTCGTTTGCTTATAAAACCCGCAATTTTTTTGTTTTTCTATAATTATGTTCAATTGTCAATCGACTTGTCATTCTTTGTTATCTTCAACAAACTAAGCATTGATTCTGCAACTTAATGTTTACGATGAAGGTGAATCAATTGATACATTTGAAAGTGGTGTTTCTTTGTGTGTTTGAGTGTTAAATTGGTGAACCATTGTGTTGTTTTTCTACAATGATGAATGTGTAAGCGATGGATCTAATTTAGTTGTTTGTGATATAGTTATTTTTTGGGTTAACAATTTAATGTTTACGATGAAGGATTGGTGGCGATTAATGAGACTCGTTTGTGAGTATTGAGGAGATTGAAGATATTCAACATCAGGAATATGAAGATATGATGAACAACATTGAGGAACTTGAAGATCTTGAACATAAAGAATATGAACGGATGATTAAGGAAAGGGAGTATTTTGAGGAACTAATGAAAATCGCCATTGAAATGGAAGAGGAAGAAAAAAGAAAGGCGGGGCACCTGCACAACATCGGGATTACTATGATTCTGTGGAAATGAAATCGACTCTTGGACTCGAAGGTGTAATCATTTTCTAACAAAAATGTGTAATGTAAACATGAATGTAATTTTGTTGTTTAATGTGTTAATTTGTGTAATGTGTAATGTTAATATGAATTGTTATCCTTGATTATAATCGTTCAATGCGTGTTATTAGTATCGTATTGCATAATGTACTTTCCTTGGACCAATAAATAAAGTGAATAATACGTACTATCTAGTTTCACACAAATTAAAGCGTAATTAATGTGTTGTGTTTTAGTAGTATATTGACATATTTAGCCTTCACTTTTAAAAATGCTTGTATTGGAATATGACATGGGTCTTACTAAATAAATATTGAACTAAGGATACTTTTCGAAAATAACCATTAAATGATGCATTGCTTTATTGTAAAGTGATGACTTTTTAGATTTGTGTCTTTCCATTTTTTTTTTTTTTGAAAATTAAAATAGCTTCAACGTGTCTTTCCATTTTTAAAGTATTTCTAATGTAATAAAAAAACATATAACCCTAATTTTTCATAAAAAACACAATACAACAACAAAATTCACAAAATTCATAACATTCATAAAATTCATGTCCACTTAGGTCACTAACCAACTTGATAACATTCATAAAATTCATAAAATTCAGATTAAAAACAACCACTTAGCGTAACCAAGAGCGGAGCAACATCCATTTAATTACATTTTCTTATCGTAACCAAGAAAGCGGAACACATCTTGGTGCTATGTTCATAGAAAGTGAAAACAAGTTCATCCAGCGATCACTTGGTTGTCCTCGTAAAGGATTGCATTCCTTTAATGCGGACTCGCTTAATTAGTCCCCTTAGTCGTAGCATCGATCTAGCATAACACCAATTCGCATGAGAACACGCACACCCACAAGCCTATTTTTAGCAATCCTTTTGCTCTTGCAAAAGCGATTGGGACATTTTAAAAAACACAAAAAAAAACATTAACCATTATGAAGTGAAAAGCGAGATAAATCACTATCAATCAATTTCAAAAAAAAAAAAATCCAATAACACGTGCCACAGTAGCCACGAAGTAAATCATGCAGAGGTTATAATCTTAATGAGCGAATTATCAACGCCATCTAACTCAAGAGATCTTAAATCACTCTGATGTCACTTGCTTATAATGTAGATTTTGGTTACGAGAAGCAGACAATCTCATTCTTTGCTATCACTATCGACCATTGCACCTAGCACAAGAAGGAGAAATCAAATGAATGAATCACTTTCTTTTTTTTTTTGAAATTTTACGAGAGAAATTTCCATCGAATCACTTTTTTCACTAGATCCATTCAAAAAAGTGAAAGAATTATACACCGATCCATTCACTAGATCGAATCATCCAAAAGCGAAAGAATTAAAACCACAAAAATAAGAAACCACATACTGTTGTTTCAAAAAACAATAAAAAAACAACCTACCTTCTGCGAAAATTCGATATGATGATATGAAGAAACAAAGGCGGCAATTGGAATGAAGGCTTCTAATTTCAACTAATGAGGCGAAAGTGAAGAAGGGTTATGATGGGGCGGGAATTGAACCGTGTGAAGTGAACCAACGTCTACTCAATTTATTTTGGAATTAAATAGGAAACCTACCCCCTCCTACCATTTACTTAAAAAAACTAGAAATGTATTACATAATGACAATAGATAATGACAATATATTACATAATGACAATAGATTACAAATAGATATTGTACTTGATTACAAATAAGTACTTCTAATCTATTAAAAAACATGAAACCTAATTTTTCCATAAACAAATAACAATCTCAAAAATCACTTAAACCAGAAACCTAATGTTTACTCCTCCGCCCCGATATATTAGAGGCGTATTGACTTTATACAGTTTAAGAAAATTAATAAATGAGTTGTTTTTAAGCGGGGTGGCTAATAATATTTCATTTTTTAGTGTGAAACTGAAAACGATGCAATCGGAATGTGAGAATGCCTTATATTATGGGACAAAGCCAAAAAGCTAAATGGATTTATATTATGGGACGGAGGGAGTAGCATATTTTTCCCCATCGGAAATTTCATTATAAACATACAAAACCCTAAATAAGTATTTCTAATCTTTTACAACCATGCCAATAGATAATGAAAACTAGAAATGGATTACATAATGACAATAGATAATGACAATAGATTACAAATACATATTGTACTTGATTACAAATGAGTACTTCTAATCTATTAAAAAAACATGAAACCCTAATTTTCCCATAAACAAATAACAATCTCAAAAATCACATAAAATCACTTAAACCGAAACCACTAATGTTTACTCCCTCCACTTGATATATTAGGGCGTATTGACTTACACATGTTTAAGAAAATTAATAAATGAGTTGTTTTTAAGCGGGGTGGCTAATAATATTTCATTGTTTAGTGTGAAGCGAAAACGATGCAATCGGAATGTGAGAATGCCTTATATTATGGGACAAAGCCACTAAATGGACTTATATTACGGGACGGAGGGAGTAGCATATTTTCCCCCATCGGAAATTTCATTATAAACATACAAAACCCTAAATAAGTATTTCTAATCTTTTACAACCATGCCAATAGATAATGAAAACTAGAGATGGATTACATAATGACAATAGATAATGACAATAGATTACAAATACATATTGTACTTGATTACAAATGAGTACTTCTAATCTATTAAAAAACATGAAACCCTAATTTCCCCATAAACAAATAACAATCTAAAAATCACATAAAATCACTTAAGCTTGAAACCCTAATGCTAATAATATTTCCATTGTTTATAATAGCTCTTTTTTGTTACTCATCTTTCATTGGACAACAATTTTTTTGTACTTACGTAAATAAACCAAAACCACAATGTCCATAAACAAATTACCACTAATGTCGATAAACAAATTACACATCGGAAAAACAAATTAAATATCGAGTAGGAGAAAGGCATATTGTTGCAATTAAAACTAAATCGAATTGATACAAAATTGGAGTTGAACAAGAGATAAGCGGAAAACTATTTCATCAATAACATGATGAACATATTCATATTTTGAATAGGCGGGAAAAACTATTTTGCTTGATTACATCAATTGGGCCCGAAATTCAACAGGAAAATAAAAGCTTAACTTATTACTAATGCTAATGGGACCTTTATATAAATTTGGAAACAATATAATTTATGTTCAACCGACTTCTAATCAATTAACCAACTTTCTGCACGAGTGTTCGACAGAAATGCCTTCTAGCAAGCGATAAAATGCATTGCTAGGCCTTTGCACGACAGAAATGCTCAGGCATTGCTAGGCACTACCGAGGCAACACGCAGGCATTCTTTAGGCACCGCGCAGGCAACGCGCCAGGCATTTCACAGGCATTGCTTGAATAAAACTTCTTCCATACTTGAGATCAATGTTGAGCAACAAAACTTTTTCAAGACTTCAATACTCAATAGCATTACATTTCTAATCTCATCCAAAGTAAAAATGGAACATGTACATTTGTTGAATATGTACTAGTAGTAGTATCAACATTTGTTACATTTCGATACTCAATAGCATTACATTTCTAATCATTTTCTCTATTCCAATACTTGAAATATTCTTGATATCATCAATGAGAATCTTTTGAAAATCTTCATGTTCTTGATCATCATCATCATCCACGCTTACAAAATTGGTTTTGATTAATATTATAGTCCATTCTTGGTGGTGGACATAGATGGTTATGGTCGAGAAAATTAAGCAAGCACAAGCATATTTGCAGGACATCCTTTTGATTGCTTTGCATTTATAGCACCCAATGTAACATTCTTTCATAAAGACAAACAAAAAAAAGTGTAACATTTTTCCTCTCTTCACATAATCCATAACTAATTCTATTGTAATCATCATTGTAGTTGTAATACAAAATCCAAACCTACTTCATTCAGACATCTCCTTTTGAAATAGTGAAACTAAATTTTTTCTTCTTTTACTACAAATCATTTACCACAAAAATCAACAAATCTAGAAATGAAGGATCAAAAACAAAAGCATTTAATATTATCAGCCAACCAAATCATTTGCAATTAGCAGCAATGACTGTAATTATCGAAAAACACAGAATTTACTGTCAACAAATTCCAAAGAGATAGTTAATGGCTGAGAAGATGCCATTTCTTCAATGAATTTATGCGTTTTTAATGGGGAAATGTTCATTGATTTGCTACGTTTACATGGTAGATATTGGAGTCAGTTTGGTTTAGGGTTTAGGGTTTAGGGTTTAGGGTTTTGGTTTCGCAAAAAGGGAGAAGAGTTCTTCATTTCGTGAATTTGGAGGAAAAATAGGAGAAATATAAGGGAATGATTTTCCCTTTTCAATTTGGCGAAAAAGATGAGAAAAATATAAGCTAACGGCAGTGTGAAAGAGTCCGTTTGTTGATGGGGTCATTTAGTCTTTTCATCCGTTTTTAATATTTCCCTCTTTTCTTTTTATTTCGGTGTTTTGGTCAAAGGCTTTACATAAACTCCTCCTCGGGGACCCTTTTAAACTAAAATCCCAGGGTTGGGTTTAATCACCCCCTCAATTCCCTTCCTATTGTAATTGGGGTAAATCCCCCCGCCCAAAACTCAGTTGACTAAATTTATTTTAGTGATTTGCAATGAAATCTCTTTTTACCTAAAAAATGGGTAGACACCGAGGCATTCATGAAGCTCTATTTTTATCTCTAAAATAATACATAAATTAATACATATTCTTATTTTATAATATTTCAATTCAAAACACTTCTGTGGCATCTCCATCCCTATCTTTATACCAAATACCATTAAAATAGGGATACACTATTCAATTGACCTAAAAATAAATAGGGATGAGGGTTACGCCGTTGAGGTATTTGAGGAAATTTTCATTTTTATCTATATTTTAGGAATAAAAGCAGCGTATATGGCTTTTCTTTGTGAATGCTCTGGACAAAATAAGAGAGATCTTAAGGATTTGACTGAAACAAGATAAATGCAAGAAGCACTCACCATGACAGTAGGAAAGGCTCATCCAAACTATTGAAAACACTTATAAACATATTATCACTAGTGACGGATTCAATTGATGCCTGGATACTCCTCATTTATGATGTACCGATTAATATAAATGTTCAATTACCCTAGTTATTTTGACTTTTGTCGTTAGGTTTTAGTAGAGTTTGATCTTTTGTATTTTTCCTCTTTCGCCCGTTGGGTAAATCCTCAAACCTTCTTGTAGATTAGATTAATTAATTAATTATGTGTTTCGAATCATGGTGAAATCGTAAAACGAATTGCAATTTGTAGTTTCCGCTGTACATGATGTGATGTCTCGATTGATCGCGTGAATCAAGCGACCGGACGTTTCGGAAAAATGAAAAAACCGAGCCTCGGCTAGTTCATTCTTGCAACGGCTGGGGTCGAAAATTTTGGATCAATTTTTCTTCGTTTGAATCCTAATTCCAATTCACGTAATCCATATCCAACAATTTGTTAAAGAAAACCGTGAAAAACCGGACCAAACCAATCTAACCACACCGGCGATTTGGTTTTAGCCTAAAATCCTTTTTCCGTATTGTTTGAAAATTAAAAAACCGTATAGAATAGTTCGGTTTCATAATTGAAAAACCGGTCGAACCGGATGATGTACACCCATGGTGCGAATTCATCCATAGCCCTAGACGGCGTTTGGAACCCTAATAATTGAGAAATATTCTAGTCGAGCGCCTCTTCTACGCCTAGATTGTTAACTGTGGGTTTTCTTTCAATCAGCAACCCAACAGCCAAGACTGCGCGTTAAGGTAATTCTTATTCGTTATCACTTCTACTCAAATTACCTATTGAAATTTGAGTTTTCTTTTTCTTCCCTAATTAGATTACGCGGAAAATGTTTTTTCCTGCTATTACTTCAATGAGAATGAAATAAAATAGTCGTATTCAGTGAGAATGAGAATGAAATAAAATAGGCGCATGGAGATGATGTAGTTTATGGACAATGCTCATGAAATGAAAATTTAGGATCCATAAAAGGTAATTCATTTCAAATTACCCTATTGAAAACTGGGGTTTTCTTCATAGAATTAGATTAAATAACAATAATAACTATGAAAATGAACAGAAAGGAGACGGTATAGGCCCTGGGGTGTGAACTTGGTGGGTGGGTAGTAGTTGATTGTTTAGATATGGCATGGTCAGGGAACAAGCTTCCTGATTTAAGATGTACTACTTTGATGTCTGGTTCTAGGTTTTTTATGGAGATGGTATAGACTAGTTTACCGGTAGTGTTAATGAAATGAAATTTTGGGTATCACCAGGAGAAAAAAGCATGTCGTAGTAGGTAGTTAAATGTGGTATTGCCGTGTAAAATGAAATTTCGGGTACCGCCAGCTGATGAAGCATGTTATAGTGGTTAAATGTGGAGTCATCGTCCTAGCATCCATGTTCAAATCCCGCTTCTTGCTGCGGGTATATTAATATTATCTTATCCATCATTTGTGGTATTATTTTTCCCTTAAGAAAATATTGAAAATGTTGTTTGGTTACTGCAAATGTCAAGGAATCGAGCTGTGGCTTGTGCGGCATATTAGTATTTCAGTGGCTTCACTTCTATAACATGTCATAAAACATTGAATACTCATGGGTGTTTGAAAAGGTACCTTCTATTACATGTCATAAAACACTTATTATACGTGGGTATTTGAAGTGGAAATTTCATATGGCTTAGACACGGTACAAACATTCTTTGGGTATTGGGGAGTGTGTTTTTCCTAAATTTTTTTGTCATGACGAGAAATAGTAAAAACAACATGTCTCAGTTTTGAGCTATTGATTGTACAGAGTCAAAATTTTAACAGTTGAGTTGAGCTTTGACTCCTTATGTATATGTCATTTGTTTTATTAAGTGTTGTGTTGCTGCCTTATGTGACTATTGTATGTTTTGATGACAATAATTAACAAAGGTGAACAATTTTTTTGAAAATCAAACAAACTGGCTGGACCAAATTGAACCAAATCTGAAAAGTGTGAATCGTGGTATTTCAGTCGGTTTTCATATAACTATGAACACCCAATTGTTCAGTATAATTTGGATTCAATTTTTTTATTTATAAAAATTAACGCCGTTTAAAATTAGACCAGACCGTGTCTGTGAGTGTACTACGACTAGAAAAAATGTTAGTGTGTCTCATTCACGGCTAAATTACAATTTTGGTCATCTAACTAGACGCGTTTTCGATTTTGGTCTTGATTTTTCTTCGCGACAATTTTAGTCTGTAAGTGGTCTTATTTTTGCAAAAATAGTCCTGAGCGCCGGAAAGACCACTTTACAGGACTAAAATTGTCGCGGAAAGACCACACTAAAATTGTCGCGGAAAAGACCAATTTTAGTCCTGTAAGTGGTCTTTCCGGCGTTCAGGACTATTTTTGCTAAAAAAAATACCACTTACAGGACTAAAATTGTCGGCGGAGAAAAACTAGGACCAAAATCGAAAAACGTATCTAGTTAGAGGACCAAAATTGTAATTTAGCCCCTCATTCACTCCAACTCAACATATTTATACTTTTTATCTGCAATATATTACTGCAAAAATACAGGGTTAATCTGTTGTATTATTAACCTTTTATTAGTCTTTAATCTCTTGTCTTAGAGCCCTATTCCCTGTTGTTTTGCTCTCCTTCTTTCCAAGTGAAATCTGGCACCATTGGGCCAGATTTGACTGTTCATAACCGTTGGAACAGTAATTAGAGCCGTTGGTGGCCTCTTATATTTATTGTAATGCTCCCTTATCCTTATCAACCCGATAAGGTTTTCTGGGAATTCTAATAGTATTACTCTCTTTTCTCCCATTTTACTACAATCGGTCCATTAATCCTCTCATATCCTTAATATATGTCTTTTCATGATCCTTGCACTTATTTATCTTTAAAGATTAAAAGACAGAGAAGAATCTCAAACAACACAATTCACTACTGACAACTCACAACCCTTCACCCTTTTTTCTACTTTCTCAGCATCAACATTTGATATATGTTGATGCTAATTTAGTTTACGGTCTTCTTCTCATGATCTTTGATAAGTTTCATCATTGATATTTCGATCTAACCTGTAGGGTTTGAAATCTCCCATGAATAAATAATAGTTTTGTGTGTTTTGTTTTATTTTGATGTTATTAGGTTATACTGGACAACAACTTTCATGTAAAAATCGTGGTTTGTGTTTTGGTGAACATATTATCAATAATATATTATTACTACAAGAAAGAGAAAGTTAGGTCCTTTTTCCCTTAAATGTGTGAAAGCTAACTACATTCCACCTCTATCTCAATTATGAAAAAAATAATATGTTCCTTTTTCTACCTCTACTCGAAGTGCATTTGTTAAGTCCAAGTCGAAGTCTGAAGTCAAAGTCTGAAGTCAAGTCTCGAAATCTGAAATCTGAATCTGATAAGTAATTTGAACTACGAAATGTGAAAATGTTTGATAACATATAACATCTCGAAATATGAAAATATTTAATTTTACAATATTTCCATTGCAATATTCATATATTACAAAAATCATTGAAAAACACACACACATATATATATACACATATATATATATATATATATATATATATATATATATATATATATATATATATATATATATATATATATTGTTCCCAAATTATTAATTATTTAGAAGTGAAAATATAACACGTATTCCTGCAATTATGATATAATATAATATAATATAAAACAAAAGTTACAAATTTCCGTGCGGTTTCAAACAATAATCGTATGGACAGTTTATCCATTAGTTTACCGTATTTAAAGCAGGTGAGGGGTATTACTTTTCAGCGTTAAGCTGGGTATTTACATCTGAAAACTTTACACTACATTTCAGAACATCTTATTATATTAAGTGGTATTATAAAATATTTTCAAACACCACTAAACATGGGCCCTCAGTCTCTCACTTATTATTTCGGCTTAAGCCATATATGATCTATACATGTTATTCATTACTGTTGGTATTAGTTAAATATACTAACTTTTAGAGTTTCTTCATTGATGAATTAAAATGAGTAAGAGATGAAGCTTTTATATCATTTTGTTTGTCCTTAGTTAAGAGGTTTGGCGGTACGCGTCGAGTTCGGTGTTTTGGATGGTGGTTGAGGGGTGGTTGATTTCCGGATCTTTTTGATTAGGTAGGGGTGTTTGTTTTGTTGTTTTGGATAGGGTGATTGAGGGTGTTTGTTTTGGATGTGGTGGTTGAGGGGTGGTTGGTATCCTCAATATGAATCGTCACATGAATCAACGTCTGTTGTTCCTAACAGGTGATTTATGATCAATAATTTTATTGGTTCATGAAAATCATAGAGAGGTGGACCTAGGCACAAGCCAAAGCCGGGCCAAAACAAATGGTATTAACTTTAAAAGCTGTGTGATTTTGGTTTACAAAATTTGAAACCAAATAAAAGCGGTTTGGTTTTATAGATAAAGAAAATCAACCGAACTTGACTATGTTTACCTCTAATTATTAATAATTAATGATACATGTACATTTAAAATAATAATTTATGTGACTTATGTGCCTGCGGTTTTGCTTATCCGTCATTATCTTTTGAGGTGTTTATATTAGACCTAGGTGGGTCCTACAGGACATGCTACTGTGCTCAAAAGATAAAGGTGTATTATGACTGAATACGTTTGTAGGTGCTTGCATACAGATGAAGAACAAAACAGTCTTTATCTTTGGTTCTTCAAGAAAGATTTGACACGCACACACCAAAACATATGCATAATCGTGGTGATTAGGCTAGTCAGGTGGCACATGTTAAGCAATCATAAATGTATGGTGAACCATGACATATACATATGCCAAGGGAACCACACATATATGATCAGTCCAAACATGTTTGGTGTAGGCAAGCCTTGTAGGATGATTTTGAAAATGAATATAGGATACATCTATTTTTGGATCATCATTTGAAACACATGTAATTAGAAAAGAACCCCACAGTAAGTCTTTGACTCTTCTTCTAGTTCACCATTACTTCTCATTGAATCAGTGAATGATCATTCACAAAGTTTTGTGAAAACAAGTTATTCACAATTGAAGTCATCCCCATATTGCATCAAGTAGAACAAATACATTGGAGAACTATCAGGAACAAGCTCTTGCACAAGCATAGTGGGTATCAAAGTTAGAAATTATATCAACCCTCATTCATGCTTATTCTTTCTGTTTTTGTTTTCTTACTTCCGTTCTATTGAAATAAAAAAGTACAAATTATATTAACACCAGATGGAAGAATTAGCTTATTGGTAAGATGAAAGGTGACAGCCTGTGAGGCTTTTGTTTTTGGAACAAACAGCAGCGGTTTCTTTGTCAACATTGAATCGATCTTTTATTGCAACATGCCAACATGCTATGTTTTCTCCCTGTTACAAGTAGGTTGATCGATCATACGCTTTGATACATGTTTGGTCTTGTGTGTAGCCATAACTCGATATAGGTGACCTAATGGTTGCCGCTCGACAAAATATACCAATAGTCATAACCCACCCTGGATAAGGACCTCGTCTCGAAGGCCGGTTGTAACAAAAAATCTCTTATTTATTTATCGTGCTTGATGGTTTTCAGTTTATTTTATATAAAGGAACTTTCGCTTTTCTTATCAGAGAGACTAACATGATTCATATCAAGTCTCTAGCCTCTTTTCGAAGACAGATGGACATTGCGAGAGAGGTCAAATAGTCTGGTAAGAATATTTATAAAAAAACCTGGATTCTGTTTCTTTAGCTCATGTGGTACTTAAGTTGTACTTGTATATTGTAGGTGGTAATATTTTTTTACGGAAGTGGATCGTCTCAAAGGGCTGCAAATTCTTTTACCCCAGCTTGAAGACCTAATCAAACAATATCGCTGCAACCATGTAGATAAGAAGATCAACTTTCTTGGAACCGATTTGAAAGTTGGTGCTTTTTTTTTTGTGTGTGTGGGGGTATATTGTTAATAAATTGTTTGTGGTTAACTAATTAACTTGTGACTTGCAGAATTTGACTGATGCGTATGATGTTGCGAGTTATCCAAGCTGTTGTGGTGTTGAAGAGGCGATGGGAAGGAAGTTGGGAGGATCAGTATATTTGAAACAATTGTTGACTGCATCTTTTTTATGGGGTTGAGGATGGTTTTGATGATTGTTTGAAGGGATGATGATAGTGAGGCTTAATTAGTTATTCTGAGTTTAAGAGAATTCAAGAACATGTGAAACAGTGGAACGTATGAACTATGTTCAAGGTTTAATGTTTAGGGTTTTTAGAAGGAGTATTAATTATGGAGTAAATTATAATTGTTTTATGTTAATATTTATATGGTATGAAGTAAATGTGTAGTGTGTAAGTAAAAAACAAAAAAAAAAAACAAAAAAAAAAAGGAGCCGAATACTAATGGGGCGTCCGGGTCTAAGAATAGCTAGGCAAAAGCCCTCGCATCAATCACTTATTCTTTGCGGATGACTCTTTGATCTTCTCTCGTGCGGATCCTTCACGTCTTGGCGGAGCCGCCAATATTCGAATAAATATGAGCAAGTTTGGGGCAAGCCATCAATATTGGAAAGCTGCGGTCTTTTTAGCAAAACACACACCACAGGCGACAAACAAGGTATTTTAACTTTCTTTAATGGCCTCTCGGAGGTTTGTCACTCAAAATATTTGGGTCTCCCGTTAGTTGTTGGTAGGGCTAAAAATCAAATTTTTAATTACCTTATCGATCGTTGTAAAAATAAACTTGAATGTTGGAAGTTTAAGTCCACTAAGTCAAGGAGGCAAAGCGGTTTTGCTATCCTCATCGCTTTTGCTATTCTCAATTTAACCATGTCGGTTGTTAAGCTACCCAAAGGAGTTATCAACAAGATCCACTCTCTTATGGCGAGAAGTTACGGTGGGGTAACTCTAATAAAGATTTCTCGGGGTATCATTGGGTTAAGTGGGAATCGCTTTGTCTCCCAAAAGGTAGGGGTGGCCTTGGCTTTAAAAATCTGGAAATAGCTAACATTTGTTGCCTTGGCCCGGACTCTCTGGAGAATCCATAGTAACCCTAACCTCTTGGTTTCAAAAGTTTTAAAAGGGAAGTATTTTTCCAATTCCACCGTTTTCAATTGTAAAGTGCCTTCTTCTTCCTCGTTCTTCTGGAAGAGTTTGATGTCAGCTCAATGTTTCCTAAAAAATAATACCTGTTTTATAGTTGGTAACGGTAAATCTATAAAAGTTTGGGAGGACCCTTGGCTAATCCAAAATCCCTCTTTTTTGCCCATCTCCCATGCCTCTTCCTTAAGTAGGGACGCTAATCCAATATTTAAGACTCATGATATATAGCTAGAGAATAGAGATGTTTCTACATATATAAAGTGTTCTAGAATATTTGAAATAGATTGTCGAATTACGATCAAGCGCGAAATGAAATAAAGGATGTTGCGATTGCACGCAAATTTATATTTTCTCTATTTTAGGGACTATATCAAATTAGAAAGAAGTAAAATAAAGGTGACGGTAAAGAAAGAAACAGTGGAATTCTAGCTTGGACAAAACATACATAACCGTTAAATAACTGAATACATTAAACGCACTAAACTTCAACGATAACTGACAAATAACTTATGTCCTTAGTCTACGACATTCCATGACCCAAAAGGAACAAAATAAAAAAGCATATACGCATGCGATCGAGGGCGAAGGCGGGATTTTTTTGGGTGAAATTTAGACTAAATAGTTTGGCTCTGAAATCTTATGAAGCAAAAATGAAGTCTAGAATTCAGCAAAAAAAAATCACTTAGAGCCCTTAAAGCAGAATCATCAAAGCAGAATCGTGAAGAACATTCATTTTATCTGACGATAATCACTAAAACAACAAAATAGAACTTGGATGACTCGCTAGACACGTCTTTCAACTTGATTCTTTTAAAGTGCCAATATAGCTAAATACACCAAATCACTTAAATTGCACCCTCTGGCCTTACGAGAATCGAATGTATCGATAACGGAATCAACATCAACACTTTGAGAGAATTAGTTTCAATATAAACTATCATGGAATCTTACAGTCTTTCTACTGTCAATTTGTCAAAATATTCTCAAAAACATACCAATGATACCATCAATTACCCAACAAACATAATCACAAAAAACAGTGATTTTATTCTACAATATACAACAAATCAAAAAGGGGGGAAAAAACAGGGCTTTTGTCCTTTCAATTTCTAAAAAAACAATCAACAATTGATGAAGGAATAATGACTTACTTGAGATGAAAATTCCAGATTAATAGGTGATGATGAAGGCTGTTTCCGTTTGCGATTTGAGGAGGATGATGAACTGCTGAAGGCTGTTTCCGTTTGCGATTTGAGGACGATGATGAACTGCTGAAGGCTGTTTCCGTTTGCAACATTTACCGGGCAAAAGTTCTTCAATTTTTTTTTTTTTTTTTTTTTTTACCAAATGCTATTCTGTGTAAATATAACCTCAGCTTTTTTTCTTCCCTTTTTATTAATTAAGGAAGTTAGTCTCGAAAACTGAAAAGGTTATTGCTAAGTGTTTAAAAAAAAAAGATATTGCAAAAAAAAAAAGGTTTTAAAAAGGAATTAGACTAGAAATAGAATTGGGTTGGGTATAGTTGACAGCAAATATTATAGAGTATGCCCCTGGAAATGCAAAGCTCGGCATTTTGTCTGGTGGGCTTAATATCTGCTGGGCTGAATCATAGAGTACTACTAAAATAAAATAAAAAATTTGGGGTGGGCTTAGCCCCTTAGCCGATCAAACAATTTCCGTCTTTCAGACATGCGATTTCTACGTAAGACATCACATTCGCTGCGCTTTTTTTTGAAATTTAGAAGTCGATATCGAAAGGCGATTCGAGAATCATCTATCAAAAGGTCGATTCATGCAGTACATACAGATAATGTTGATTGTTGAGTACCGATACAATCACTTGATTGAAAATAAAGACGCACAAACAAAAACTGTACTAATTTACCGAGATGCCCATTCATCTTGCAAATGCATCGAGAAGGGAGAAGATTTTAAGTAAGGACTCGTTATTGCATCAAATTGTCGAATGAGTGTGTCATGTTTCACACACATGGTGTTCATTCAATAATAATGTAATGCAATAGCAATAGAATCTCCCCCCATCAACAACCTACATGAGCTTCGACCTCTTTGGAGCACTGCTACTGGGACCAGCCTTGTTTATTCTCTTCCTCCTCTTTGGTGCACTGAAACAACGACCAACCTTCATTTTACCAAACGCTGCTGCCTTCTTCTTTAATCTCTTGTTCCGCTTTGGACCACTGCAACCAGTATCGCTTTCACTGTAGTAGTCATCTGAATGATCAGATTCTAAATCCCTATTATAAGGAAAATCATATTCATCAGGAAGATAATCATATTGACCAGGCCAAAAATCTGTGTCTGCAAGATCCATAGACGTGAAGCCACCACCATCGTCAATAAATATTTCTTTTCTCGATTCAGAAAATCCCAGCCACCTACATCTATAAAAGCTTGTGGGTCATCAGTGAAGGTTTTATGATAGCACGCCACTGAACGTTCACTCTAGTCTCAAAATACTGGACCGCAGTGGTGTCCAGCCATTCTAAAATCCTACCATAAAAGTCATAAGAGATAGAATCTATGCGCATGACATCACGTTTGAAATCCTTAAAAACTATTGCCATAACGAAATCAGTCTGCCCGGAGATACCAACTCTCTCAAGGTTCACAATCTCAATCTCACTTAAAGGGATAACAAGAAAAGGAGTGAACATCAGCTCTACCAAGCAACTTGAGGTTGGAACAATAAATGCTGAAGTCTTATCAGGTCCTATTGTTCCTACAAATCCATGTCCTTTCAGTAGCTGCTCAAATTTTAAGTTTGGTTTTTAAACTGAGGCTCCAACCAGAGGCCATCAACCCTATTGATAAAATACTGGAAATCCGCCTTACCGAGGCTGACGTTGTCGTAGTTTATCCGTTTCATGATTTCAGCTTGGTCAAAATTCCACTTTCTTTTATCCTCAAGTGTGTCGAGCATACGAATCTTCTCTATTGAGAACTGCACATACTTGGTTTTCTTGTCTCCAACCATTATGTGATTGTGAAGATGAAAGTGAAGTAGAGCAATGGATAACATCATCTCCTCTGGTTGGAAGAAGGCATGCTTGATATTTGCATACATTATGTCAACCTGCTCATCTCCTCTTGATGTTGAATACCTGAAAATCCCATATATGCATGCATTCACATCATCAGCATTCTTTAGAATCGATATCACTAAATGTAGAAAAGAAATAGCAATTGAAGAAAAAGTTTTAAGTAATACCTGAAACCATTGGCATGGGCTTCAAGTGTACCAGATATCATACTTTCTTGGTCAACAAAAGGAGGATTGATATATAAATAAGACAACCTGATGGGATCGAGTTTGTTCTCAGCAAGTACAAGCTTTGGTCCATTGTAAGCATTAAGCTCATTCAAGGTATTCAAATTAGCCCCATAATCATCAGCTGAAGAATCCCTGCTAGCTAGTCGTCTCGCTGTCTCCTCGTTCTTTTGTCGAGTAAGTCCATCTGGATCTTCTTCAATAGCCAAAAGGTCAGATAAACCATCGGTCACATCAGATAGCTGAAGGCCACAGTTTTTTAACTTATCTGCCCATTTCTCTAAGACCGACCCTTGAGGAGACTCTTTAGCTATGTAACCAAGAATAGGTGCATCATGAACCTCTGAATTTGACATACGCATGCTATGGATAACATAATCCATTTTAGAGATTCCATTGTTGCCCTTCAGTTTCCTATGGATGACGACATCCACATCAACAGCCCCTTTCGCTGATCTATTCAGAGCCTCCAGTAAACAGGCATTCTTTTGACTGCATAAGAAATGAATCTGCTTGTTTCCAAAAACTGTTATAGTCTTGGGGAATTCATATCCTAGGAGCCACCTGTTAAATGTTGAAGACCTGAGGTAACCTATATTATCAGCATTAGGAGGAGGTGTAGCTATTGCCAGAAAATCAGCAGATCCCCACAGCTCATCCTTGTGCTCGCGCCAGTGCGAATAAAGGACCTTTAACCTCTTGGCGAATGTTCTCTCATCTATCCTGCACGGAGCTACACCAGATCCATTCGCACACGTCGATCGCACACTTCTATTTCGCAGCACCCTCATTATCAGTATCAAAAGCTCCAAATGAGTTCTGTTAACAGATCAGACCACAAAAACATTATTTCTTACCACAAATTTCAAGCAACTGTAATTTCTTTTTTTAGTGGAATTTTAATAGTCATTTGTTTAATTACATACCCACCAAAATGCTGAAGTAATAAGTAGTTAACAGAAGTGTAATTTATACTACAGCTACAATTTTAACATCGAAATAAGGCAACCTATCCCTTTGATGCTTCTTACTTTATTTCTTATAACTAACTTTCTAATCACATGAATTATACTCCGTGCTGCCCAGGTTTCTTCCTCTTTTCATTCACTTTTAATTCGTAATGCATCTTACAAATGAAAAATAAAAAATGAAATTAATGTTTTCCTAATATTTCATACATCACACGGCTTTTCCTTTCCATAGTTGCTTTAACAAACTTGAAATTTTGTAAGGTATAACTCAAAAATAAGTTCATTTCTTTAAAATCTATCAATTACCCCCATGCACCCCAACCTATCTTCTAACAAGAAAATAATCAAATATAGGGGTTTTCTAATGCATATGACACCCACGAACACCAAACAAGACTACATATAATGGCTCCTGAGATAAACCCTGAATCATAATCCCATCGTCAAGCTACAACAGACTTCACTTTCAGCGCAAGAGAATTATGCAAAAACAAATGCACAAAGAATACAATGGAAACGCAAAAGAAACACATAAGACCCATTCAACTCCCAATCGGAAAATAGGAAATTACCTTCCAGAATAAAATCCAATAGAGCCGTTGAGAGTTTTCTGATCGGCAGCCGCAACGTAAAAAACAACTTACAGACGTAGTGTTTCGGAAGCCTCCAGGATATTTATACGCGCTGGAGGAAAACTCAACTAAAATAAATTTAAAAAAATCTATTCCAAGTCACGTAACAATAAATTTTTTTTTTTTTTTTTTTTTTTGAGGAAACAATAATTTTCCTTTTTAAGGAAAAAAAAAAGGCGGGTTATTTGAATTACTATTTCTCTTGGCGTTGGTGTTACATGAGAGCATCAGTGTATTGACGTTCACTTATATAAAAATCATTGGGTGCGGAAGTAATTTTTTGTGGTACAAGTAGTAAATAGGAAGTGTGACAAGTAGGAAGTGGGTGCAAGTAGTAAATAGGAGGGTCCAAATAGAAACCCCAAAAAAAAACCCAATAATTTTCTATACAAATTAATTTCCTTATAATGAAACAATTATTTTGAATATCCACTTGCATTCTTACAATTTAATAATAATATTAAGTTACAAATACTTCACTTCATATATCTATCTTCTATTCTATCTTACTACTCTTAATAAGAAGAGAGTAGTGTTGGGATATGTTGCTAATTGTATTTTTTTATTGGCTGTGGGTTTTTTTGTACTGTTGTTTCTTCCGGCCCAATCCAGTCAAAAAAATAAATACTTAGATGGCCCAGTTGCTGTTTTCCTCTTTTTATCTGCAGCATTTTTTTTTTTTTTACTGTTTGGTCGATATATAGCTAGAGAATAGAGATGTTTCTACATATATAAAGTGTTCTAGAATATTTGAAATAGATTCATCGAGTCGATCAAGCGCGCGAAATGAAATAAAAGATGTTGAAATGGCGCAAATTTATATTTTCTATTTTAGGGACTATATCAAATTAGAAAGAAGTAAAATAAAGGTGACGGTAAAGAAAGAAACAGTGGAATTCTAGCTTGGACAAAACATACATAACCGTTAAATAACTGAATACATTAAACGCACTAAACTTCAACGATAACTGACAAATAACTTATGTCCTTAGTCTACGACATTCCATGACCCAAAAGGAACAAAATAAAAAGAGCATATATGCATGCGATTCTAAGTACAATCGCATTACATACGCGCCACACTGAACTGAATCCACTTTTTTAAATTTAAAAGTCAATATTTGAGTCAAAAATCAACTTTAGAATAATAATCCAATGTGAAATTCAACCTTCGTTAAGTCGATTCAAGAATCGCGATTCAAGAAACGCTTTTCAAAAGGTCGATTCATGTGGCATATACAAATAATGTGGTGTATCCCCATCTGAATTATTCGATACTGAATCATTGCCTACTAGATAGTCACCGGACCTTCAATCATCATATAAGTTACTAGATAGAAATCTCCAGCCACCAACATCTATAAGAGCTTGTGGGTCATCAATGAAGGTTTTCAATATAGCACGCCAGTGAAGGTTCTCTGTACACTCAAAATACTCTATATCAGTGACGCTGTGCAGCCATTCTTTGATCCTGTAAAACGACGCGGATGGGATTGAATCTATGCGCATGACATCACGTTTGAAATCCTTAAAAACTATTGCCATATCGAAATCCTTCTGCCAGGCACCAATTCTCTCAAAGGTCACAATCTCAATCTCACTTAAAGGGATAACAAGAAAAGGAGTGAGTATCAGCTCAACCAAACACCTTGAAGTTGGAACAATAAATGCTGAAGCCTTATCAGCTACTACACCACGGAATCCGAACTCTTCCAGTGGCTGCTCAAATTTCAAGCCAATTGCTTTAAACTGAGGTTGAGACCAGAGGTCATCCACCCTGTTGGCAAAATCCTCAAAATCCATGGGGCCTACTGTCTGTACAAAATCAAAGCTCGTTGCATCCCCAAGCGTTTGAACCAGAGCATTTGTCTCCATACAGAACTGCACATCCTTGGTTTCCTTGTTCCCAACCATTATATGATTGAGAAGATGAAAGTGAAGTAGAGTATTCATCTTTCCCATCTCCTCTGTCTGGAAGAACGCATGCTTGATATTCGCATACATTATGTCTACACGCTCACCTTGTCTTGAGGTTATATACCTGAAACGCCATTATGGATTCACGTCAGCATTCTTTACACTGGATATTACTAAATGTAGAAAGACTGAAGAAAAGTGTACCTGAAACCATTGACATGAGCTTCAAGTGTACCATTTGGGACATGAGCTTCAAGTGTACCATTTGGGGGGACACCTAAAGGAGGATGGATGCATAAATGAGACAACCTGATTGGATTGGATTTGTTCCTAGCACATATTAGCTTTGCCTGGAAAACCTCCGTATGCCTCTCAGCTCTTTCAGACTCTCTAGCTACTGCATTTCTCCTAAGTATATGTCTTCGAATCTGCCGCACCACTTTAGTACTGCGCCATAGATCCTTTGACTGAAGTGTGGCATCCTTCAAATAGACAGCTCGCTGATGTTTCAAGCCGTTGACATCATGAGGAGTACTAGGTGTTCCAGGTACATTAAAAATGATTCGTATATTGCACATAAGTTTGTTGAAATGCAGACAGGAAACTCTTTTCACCGTGGACACATGGAAAGGTACATTGTTACCATTAATACGCAGAAGAACGACCATATTTTTCTGGTCAAATTGTATCGCCTCTTTCTTGGGATGTGGTGGCGGATCAAAAAGCTCTTTTGAGTTCTTCTTATAAGCTCTTGCACGATCTCTTTTGCCAAGTCGACTAGCAGTCTCCACGTTCAGCTCTCGAGCAAGTTCAGCCTGGTATAGACGCTCTTCAATGGGATACTCAATAGCCAAAAGGTCCGATAAACCATCAGTCACATCGGAGAGCTGAAGGCCACAGTTTTTTAACTTATCGGCCCATTTCTGCATGAGTGACCCTTCAGGAGACTCTTTGACTATGTAACCAACAATAGGTTCATCAAGAACATCTGTACTTGAATTACACATGCTATGAAGAATACGATCCATTTCAGAGGTTCCACCTTCGCCCTTCAGCTTCCTATGGATGACGACATCCACATCAACAGCCCCTTTTATGGATCTTTTTACAGTCTCCAGTAATCTGTCCTCCTTTTGAAGGCACAAGAAATGAATCTGTTTGTATCCAAAGCGTTACGGTCTCGGGAATTCATATCCTAGGAGCCACTTGCTCAATTTTGAAGACTTGAGGTAACCTATATTATCAGCAGGAGGAAGTGTAGCTATTGCAAAAATATCAGCAGAGCCCCACAGCTCAACCTTATGGCGGCGCCTAATGCGAGTAAAGGGCTTGCAACCTCTTGGCGAATGTACTCTGATCTATCCAGCACGGAGCTCCACCAGATCCATTTGCATTGGTCGATTGCAGACTTACATTTCGTTGAACCTCCATTATCAAAATCAAAAGCTCCAAAGGTGTCTGTCAACAAGTCAGACACAAATCATTCCTTCTTAACACAAATTGCAAGGAATTGTAATGTTTTTCAGGAATAGAATTGTAATATTCATTCGTTCAATTACAAACTCACATAAATGCTTAAGTAGTTGAAGAGAACTGAAATTTATACATTTAGAGCTACAATTTAACATCAAATTAAAGCAAACTATCCCTTTGATGCTTGTTACTTTGTTTCTTATACTACTTAGCTTTCTGATCACTTGAATTATACTCCGTGGTACCCAGGGTTTCTTCCTCTTTTCATTTACTTTTAATCCGTAATGCATCTTACGAATGAAGATTGAAATTAGTGTTTTCCTAATATTTCATGCATGACACGGTTTTCCTTTCCATAGTTGCTTTAAAAAACTTGAAATTTTGTAAGATATAACTCAAAAATAAGTTCATTTCAAGAAATCAATCAATTACCTTATAAACCCAACATATCTTCTTCTAACAGGGCTTCACGAAAATAATCAAAATTAGGGTTTTAATAATCCATATGGTACCCACGAACACCATCGAAAACTACATATAATGGTTCAATGTGATAAACTTGAATCATAATCCCATCCTCAAGCTGCAACAAACTTCACTTTTTGCGCATAAGGTGTAAGGGTTATGAGCGATAACAAATGCAGCTAAGAATACAATCGAAAAAACAAAAAAGAGACCCATAGGACACGAATTCAACTACAAATTGAAACTTACCTTCCAGATTTAAATCCAATACACCAGCCGTTCCTTTCTGAATCGCCAGCCGCTACGGAAAATAAAACTTACGAATCTAGGGTCCCAAAGACTCCCCTGTTTGGTTTCCGGTTGGATTTGTGTTGAATTGAGTCATGAGAGAGAAAATAAAATAAAATAATTTGCAATATTGTATTAAAATTTGTGTTGATGAATAAATGATTGATGAGGAAAATTCTAATGAAATATTATACTCCCTCCGTTTTTATATATATGCGTGAGAGAAGAATCACACATGATTAAGAAAGTAATTAATATCAGATTGGAAATGTATTTTTATTGGAGATGTAAATGTTTTGTTGGTAAAGAGAGTTTTTAGTATTGGAATTGTGTTTTTTATTGGAGATGTAAATATTTTATTGGTAAAGGAAGAAAAAATAATAAATCTTTGCATTGGAAATGTAAAATGACAGATAAATAAAAAAATGGAAAAAACTGAAATGTGACAGATAAAAAAAAACGGAGGGAGTATTGATAAGATAATGGTCGAATAGTATGATGGTGAATAAAATAAATTGATTAATATTATTTTATTTGTTGATGGTGAAATGATTGGTGATAGAAATATTAATAAAATAATAATAAATAAGATAGTGGGTGAATAAAATATTGAGTTGAATTCAAATGGATCCAATCCAGCCTGAAACCGAACAAGGGCCTGCATTTCTAGAATCTCAAGGCCCATAGCAGGGTCAAAGTGGAACGAAAAAGCAGCAGAAATCGAGCCAATCATGTCCTTGAATATCAGACCAACACCAGAACTTGACTCAGTGACAGAAGCATCTGAATTGCACTTCCAACTACCCACAGAAGACGCACTTCATATAACCGGGTGGACAAGCCCCTCATACTCCAAGAGAGTAGAGCCCATGGCATGTCTGAACTCCACTGCCCTAGCAACAAACGCGGAAACCACACGGGAGACATAAATAGACACATCATAAAAGCGGCACTACTACACGGGCCTTCCATGCATTCGAGCAACATACAAAAGGTAAAAGTCTCATCCGGGTATAAACCGCTCCAAAAACTCCTTAAAACTCGATCCATGTCGCAATCGTTGTCCGCCAAAAAGCGATGACTAGATCTCTAGCATCATACGACACTCAAAAGAGCATATGTCGCAAGGACTCCACCTCCCTGCCGCAAGCCAAACAACATCTCGTACCCATATTGTGCTTCGCTAGTTGTTCTCAATCGGCAAACAATCCTGCAGCATCGCCCGAGAAAATGATGCACCAGCGGAGGCACTTGTACCGCCAAAAAGCCCGCCACACCCTATCGGCCCTGAGGGCTACGGAATCAAGCAATCCGGCCGTACAAGCTCAACGCATAATATGATAACCCAACTTTACGATATGAAAATAAATGTACAGAGGAATACAACAATTGACAAATAAATTGACTTGACACAGGATCCACAATAGTGCTTCAAATAATTTCCCGTCGGCACGGGATCCTCTATCAAATGAGGCTGTCCAATTTCCCTGGGTTCGTTTCATCTTTTGCATTTCCAAGGCATTTCCCAAATTTTACCCCAAATCACCAAATTCTACCCTAAATATCTTACATCATCTCCAACCATCTCACCTCAAATCTTACCCTTATTCTAAGAATATTCCATATTAATCTATTTTTAAAAATCTATTCCAAAATAAACGTGAAGAGAGAAGGGAAAAAAAAAGGAAATATCTTTTCACACAAAATTTTATCTTTCCATGTGATTTTTTTCCAATTTCGCCTTTTTTTTTTATTTTACTGGCGTTCATTCGACCAAAGTTTGGTGAATATACACACGATATCATCTTGAAATATGATCGGAATATACGTGTTGAGAGTCACATTTGGTTGATTTCGACCATATTTTAGGTAGAATGTTTGAAGTTTTCCAAACTCATACATAGTCAAGATCATTTCGACCAATATTGAGTCAGGAATACTCTACACATTCGCATTTAGAATTGGGTCGAGGATAACAACAACAATATAAGAAAGATTATTATTGATTTCGATTGAATTTGAATGAATATTAAAGTTTTTGACTAATTTTAGTCGAATGTCTTTCGACCCGGTATTGATATGAAAAACATTCAAAAGTCGATTAGAATAAAATCAATTATAATGATCGATCGATTCAAATGGGTCGAATGATCATTTGTGTGAATCGACCATAAATCGTAGTAATAATATATATTTTTTGATTTCATTTACTGGTCGAGAATGGAAAGACGTGTGGAATATCCAAACAAGCAAGCACTCTCATTTCTTGGTAAGTATAAAATAACATTTGTGTGAAAAGATAGTCCAAAATAAAAAGCAATGAGTGGAGATTTGGGGGAGAAAAATTTGACCCCAAATTTAAGGAAAAAATTGGAGATACCCCAAAATGGAGGAAGATTTAGGGGAGAGTTGGAGTATGAAATTACCCATTTTTGATGATTTGGGGGAGGGTTTGGGGGAGGGTTGGAGATGCTCTCAACATCCATCTTCCTCGCTGTTCAAACCCTTGCCTTGCTCATAAAAGAATAGAGTCCAACCAGAGTTTCAGGCAGGTTGGAATTATTAAGCTATCATAGGGATATTTTTTCTGGATTCCAAAACTGAATAGAGTCCAAACCCTGCTCCTCTCTAGCAAGAGTGTCTCAGTTTTAGGAATCAGATCTATCTTGAAGGTATACTGGTTTAATTTTATTCAAAACTTTATACCCAAGTTTTTTGGATTCCAGTTAGTTAACCATCTTGGTTTTGCAATAATTATAGAACACATTAGACCATGAGGATGGTTTTGACGGATTCTATTTGGGGAAGAAGACACAGGCATAATAAAAAAAAGAAAAAGAAAAATAAAAACAGAATTATTTTTTATAAAACGGCGTCGCTTTTTGGGTGGACAGGAAATTGGACAAGGATCCCGTGCCACTCTTTTATCTCTCAAGTCTCAATTCCTAATTTACCTGGCAGCTGGCTCTTTCTCTTTGAGTAATTAACAAGCTTTGCAACCTCTTTGCCGATTGGATTGGATTGGATGGTCTCAGAAAACTCTCTTCGATCTCCGACGGAGAACATGGTCACTGCTGAATTTCAACCCACAGCCTACTTGTTGACACAAAGTTAGTCTAACCCCCCCCCCCCCCTCTATCTCTCTCTATCCATTATTTACTAGTCTGTTTTTCTCTTACATTTCTTAGATTTATTGGAAAGTTTTTGGATGTATCTAAAATGAAGAAAAATAATGTATCAGTCCATCTTTGTTAAAAACACCACACTTTTCCCCTCTTTTTATCTAAAATGGAGAAAAATAGTCTTATTATTTGCACGAAATTGCTTGAAATATCTTAGATCTAATTTTTTTTTTTTTTTTTGTGTGTGTGTGTGTGTGTGTGTGTGTGTAAAGAAAATAGAACTAAATGTAATTGCACAAAGATAATTTATTGTTTTGTTGATGCATAGCATTCAACTTGCTTCCAACCTCTTACATGAATGCAACCCGTTCACTTAGATATGACTCACATTTTGGGCACCAATGCAGGGAGCAAGTGCAACACGAGTCACCAAGTGTAGGCGGTGGAAGCAAAGCTAAGTCGTCAATCCGTCACATTTCTCCGCCTTCAACATGTTCTCCTAAGCTTTTCACTTCGTCGAAAACCCCCTAGGAACTCAGTGTACCAGTCCTAAATTATAGTATTCCATCGTCAAACATACTACATTTCAGAAGGAAAAAATGCTAGGAAGGCAGAATCCAAGTACCAAAAGACTCCACACCGAAGAAATTCTCATTTCCGGCGGAATCTTTCTGGATGATGAACTCCCTCCTTCAATTCTGAAAACAATTTCTGCAAAAGAAAATGAATTTATCAACCCCTTCTTCTCCATTTTTCGTCCAAACAAACCGGTACTGCAATTTGGGTCTGGCGGTTTTTTGTGTGTTAAATTATCGATTAATAGGAAAAATAAAACTTGCTGTGATGCGAAAGAATGCCTAAGTCATAAGCGAGACAATGGAAGATTTGAGGAGGTGGAAAAGCCGGAACCCGGGTTGAACCGTAGTCGTGGGGCTGTGAACACCACCAAGCATTTGTGGGCTGGTGCTACCGCCGCCATGGTCGCAAGAACCTTTGTTGCTCCACTTGAGAGGCTGAAGCTGGAATACATGCTTCGAGGTGAGGAGAAAAAACTGTGTGATCTAATCAAGACGATTGCTGACACACAGGGTTTGAGAGGGTTCTGGAAAGGAAACTTGGTGAACATTCTTCGTACGGCTCCTTTTAAGGCAATCAACTTCTATGCGTTCGACACATATCAAAAGCAACTTCTTAAGGTGTCCAGAAATGAAGAGACTTCCAATGGTGAGAGGTTCCTTGCTGGTGCTGCAGCCGGTGTCACTTCTACGGTGCTCTGCTTGCCATTGGACACTATCAGGACCAAGATGGTAGCACCTGGTGGAGAAGCCTTGGGAGGTGTTATTCATGCATTTCACCACGTGATCAAAACCGAAGGGTTCTTTTCTCTTTACAATGGCTTATTACCCTCCATTTTAAGCATTGCACCTTCATGGCAGTTTTTATGGTGTGTATACGGTATGTTAAAATCAACGTATCTGCACTCCATTGAAGGAAAGAAGAGAATTCAGAACAAGAAGCTCCACGAGCAAGAACTAAATGCTTTGGATCAGTTGGAATTAGGACCAATCAGGACATTGCTGTATGGTGCTATTTCAGGTGCCTGTGCAGAAGTTGCCACCTATCCGTTTGAGGTGGTGAGGAGACAGCTACAATTGCAAAGCCGATCGAACAGAGTAGGTGCATTCACTATTTGCGCCAAAATCGTTGAGCAAGGAGGTATCCCTCTCTGTATGCCGGAGTCATACCGAGTTTATTACAGGTGCTGCCATCTGCTGCAATCAGTTACTTTGTGTACGAATTCATGAAGATTACTCTCAAAGTGGAGTGAACCATTTATTTTCGTCTGATGATATCAGCAAGAAGATAGCCCGTCCCGGATGGTAAATTTACAATCGGATATAGAAATTGATTACCCATGAGAGGATTTTCTTTCCAATCATGCCGCCCTCTTTCATCTTTTAGACCATAAGTTGATTCTACAATGTGCATCTTTCCCTTCTTTCTTTTTTTTCCAAAGTTGGTTTAATTTTGGAGTATTTTTCACCTCTTTGATGCACCAAAAAAAAAAAAGGAAGGTTCTGTGTAATTTTGAGAATGTACATAAACTTTGTTCTTCTAGTCATAGAAAGTCAGAAATCTTATGTTATTGTCTTAAAGAAAGAAAAAAAAAACTCACATTTCAAAAGCACTGAAGATAAATCCAAAACATCAACTTGAGTTTCATTTACTTTAAATAATCTAACAATGAAATTAATTTTAAGAAAAATGATATACGCACAACATAATGTACTACAAAGTTTTTCACTACACAACTTTTGGCCATAAATTGAAGTATGACCCTTTGAATGATTGGACAACATGAGAATCAATGACTACAAGCGGAGTAGCGAAACATGTTGTGGTGATTGAAGAATTAGCTTACCGGAAGATGAAAGGTAGCGACGGTTTGAGGCCTTTG
This sequence comes from Gentiana macrophylla, assembly GCA_026214975.1. NCBI lineage: Eukaryota > Viridiplantae > Streptophyta > Magnoliopsida > Gentianales > Gentianaceae > Gentiana > Gentiana macrophylla. Next base: position 154,392,441 of record CM047805.1, on the reverse strand, counting down.
TTTTGGAACAGACCAAACCACAGCCACCTTGAATCAATCTTTTATTGCAGGATGCTATGTTTTCTCCCTTGTTGCTAGTAGGTTGATGAGTCTTGGGGTTGATATACATGTTTGGTCTTGTGTAGCCATAACTCAGAATACGTGGCCTAATGGCTGCCACCCCGGATAATCAAAGTAGGTTGAGGAGTCGTACGCTTGATACATTACAGCCCTTGTTTCGTGCATAAATGAAATATTGTTTCTTAAAGTTTTTCACTTTTATATAATATGTGTATATATAACTGTTACAGACTTCCTTTCGATTAAATCTTTGGTTTCATGTTAGTCTGTCTTAGGAAAATACAAGAAGACGAACATAATTTTCCATAGACGATTGAATGGATCATTCTCATTACAATGAAAACATTAGCACATCAGAATAATAAGTACACCAGATCTTATGACTAGATACTCATCCAGAACAAAACATAATAACCAAGGACGGAGACAAGTAGTACCTTTACGAAGTTTCGCACAAACAAAAAGAATATTACACTATAAAATATATATGGTAAGATTAGATTCCATAAAATATTCTTAATCCAGTGCTCAGCCTAACCTTTCAAATCCTGGCTCTGTCTAATAACAACTAGATGCTAGTAGCTAATTACCAAAACACCCTCAAGAGATCTAAACTACCCCTGAGTTATATTATTTGCTAACAATCTTGCTTTGTTTGTTTAACAGTGAGGACCACTGGAATGGGCACGTAATGCCATATCTCCGCTAATATTCGGATTATGTCGGTGGCGGTTTTATTGTTTTGTGTGTCTCTCCTGTGTATTATATACTCGGCTTGTGTTTGGAAAAATGCCTCTTTTTTTAATTTTTATTTACAATTTCATTAACAAAAGTTAAAGTACATCATTGTTCACTTGGCAGAAGAAACCAATACGGGAAAGAAGAGATCCACATGATCTATCTTTACACATTTTTACATAACGGTATTAATTCATGGTAGTAAATTTTATTTTTGAGAAAACAAAAGACAGTTTAATATTAATATGGTCATGCACAAAAGAAATGTTATATATCAAAACTCAATGTCCCATCCATATACTTTTACACGTCATGAATTACATTACTAAAAAGGTTATAAAAAACAGAATTGACCTACAAACCATTTAAAATAATTTGATATAACATGACTGTGACATAACAATGTAACATACTTTTAATTTAATAAAACCTGATTCCAAAATATATAATCAACTTCAAAATGGGCCCTTTTTCCTTTGAATTTTTCGATTTTGGCACACTTTTAAAATGAGCCCTATCAAATAGTATCAATTTTCAGCCCAATACTCATTACCGGGGTCTCTTAACTTCCCACACTGTTTTCAGAGAGCTACCTTGAACACAATATAAAGAATAGCCAAGTAGCCTACATTTGTCCCTTCGGGGACATCCGATAAAATTGGAACGATACAGAGAAGATTAGCGTGCGCATAGCGAGGAGATACACGCACAAATCGAGAAATGGTCTAAATTTTTTTTCCCTCCATAGGATTTTCATGCTAAAAACAGAAAGGAAACAAAATTTCAGAGGGATAAGGAAGTGATTCTTGTAACTAAAAATGCCACAGCATATAATTGTCCCCAGAAGAGAAGACTCCATTTTCTGAAATTCATGAAAAATGGCTACTGTGTAAGGATGTTCCCTAGCTTTGCTGATCTTTTGTTTTCCTTACCAACAAGGTTGTGGTGGTGTGGTGACTAACCATTTTACAAAGATTGGGGCAAGTGAATGTACAGGTTTGTCATGCATTATGATGATATATGAAATAGAACTATTTCGGATCAATCAAACCTTTTATGTATCTAGGGAAACTGTTATACACATGTTCTGCGAAAAGACAAACTAGTTTTTGACTAATAACACTGACTGTGAGACCGTGAGGTGGTTTTTTTTTTTTAAATTTTATTTTACCGAATACATTAAACACCCTAAACTTAATAGAGATGGGATTTCCCCTGCCCTTACTAAATCCTTTCTTTATATTCCTCTTTTGCTTGCTTCTTTCTCCAATTCGTCTTGTTTCGTCATCCAAGTATTCTTCATGCATCTTCGATCATCTTCCATTAGTGGAAGTATCAGAATCATCATCATGCATGCGGGAAAGAGACGCAAGTTTAGGAATCAGAGTAATGAACGTCTCATTCATTCGACCTAAAACCTCTCCATTATTCAAAATATGCAGCACGTACAATCCGCATGATATCAACCCCAACCACATGCCAAAACTTTTGCAAGAAGAAAACATCCTATTAGCTAGCGTTTTGTGCACAACATACGGTGCATGGTGCATGATTTACAGATTCTGTAATTTAAAGATTAGAATAGAGACTCTGATGTAGATGATTATTTTTTAGTAGACCTGAATGATTCAAATATCTACTTTACAAATTTAACCTGTTTGTTTGTGATATCTATTGCAAGTGTTTTGATGGCGACGATCATCGGGATAAGTCAATATATAGATAGAAGGTAAGTCTTCATATTTTTCAAGTTCGTCTTATAGAATTGTCTGCTAAGTAAATGATAGATTTAATTATCATCCACCTATTCCAGAAGCATGCCATACTAAAAATAGAAACCGAAATGCAAATGCCCCTAAAAGTTATGGTATACGTACCATTTTCAATTCAACCTTAGGAGCAGAGTCAAAGAGGATTATTAAAATGAGAAATGCCATCAATTTCATGCAACGATTAAATTAATCCATAAATTTATGAGTAATGATAGTTATAATGGATTGAATAACAATCATCTACTGCGCTTTTCGTTGTTGTGGGGACCTAGATCAATCAATTAAAGTCCCACAACAATGGGTGTAGATGATCATTGCCTCAATCCGTTGCATTATCATCTCGTCGTACTCTATCATTATTCTAATTTTATTTTGTCTTTTATGACATAGCCGCCCTATTGACCAGCTGTGGCAATACCTTATAATATTTATCCAGTGTGCTGTGCAGTAGGATTTTGATTTTTGAAAGCTCCGTGCACTAGTTTGATATAGCTTTACAGAAAACAGGACTTCTGGGAAGCCCAAAACTCAGAGAGAAGAGAATCATGAGTGAATTTGATAGGAAAAGTGAGCTGAACAAATTTGATGAATCTAGAATTGGAGTAAAAGGGCTTGTTGATGGCAAAATTACAAAAATCCCACAAATATTCCTTCATGATAAACTCAGTTTTCAAGAAGAGTTAACAAGAAATAAAGAGAAGCAACTATTCAATGTTCCTGTAGTTGACTTTACTGGAATAATGAGTCAAAGCTCATCTGCCAGCAGATCTGAAATCATCAAGAAGATTAAAGAAGCAAGTGAAACATGGGGTTTCTTTCAGATTATTAATCATGGGATACCTGTGGAAATTATTGATGAAATGATTGATGGGGTTAGAAGATTCCATGAGCAAGACTCTAAAGTGAAAAAACAGTATTATTCAAGGGATGTTACTAAGAAATTCATATATAATAGCAACTTTGATTTGTTCCAAGCACCGGCTGCTAATTGGAGGGATACTATTTCTAGTATTATGGCTCCTGATCCACCTCAACCTCATGAATTGCCCCTGGTTTGCAGGTATATACTTCAATTGATAGCAAAATATATGTGTTTGATTAATAACACTATCATGTGTGTTAATTACTGAGAAATTCTACTATCTTTAATTAAGCAGTAGCAATTTTTTATTTTTCACTCTGTTTGGAAGATGTAAAGATCAATACCTTTATTATTACCTATTTAATTGGATGTGTTATGATCGAAGTTTTGAAATGCATATTTATCTGTAGTAGTGTAGTACCATTTGTAAACTATCAGTCTACCACGTAAGAAGAAGGGAAATGCATGTCTTGAACACAAATGATTTGCCTTTTTTTAGTAACCTAGATTTAGGCAACCGCTGCTTGATTTCTTTATTTAGTATGAAACTTCCCTTTTTCCGTGAATAGAAATTCAAGCTCAAGATACCTATTCTTGGTTCAAGAAAATGCTTTGACTTGTGAATCTGTATGTGGTATCACTTAGAGACGAACTCGGCTTAACCAGGTTGGAGTCACGTGACTCACATCCGAAAATGCTTTGACTTGTGAATCTGTATGTAGTATCACTCAGGGAAAGACTCGACCTAACCAGGTTGGAGTCACGTGACTGACGGAGTCACAGTCACGTGACTGACATCCGAATTTTAGCCTAACCAGGTTGGAGTCGAATTTTTTTAGGCATGGATCCCGTTAAATGCTTAGACAAAATTAAACTTCTTGAACAGTGCACAATTCTAATGAGAAACATGAAAGAAAAAAAAAAAAAAAAAAATCCAAAAAAGCTTAATAAAACTGAAGATCTATAGTTTTTGTCTTGAAACTTCTCTTTTTTCTGGGAGTTGTTAATTAAATTATTGGAAATTGAAAGCTCATGTATGAACTGTTTTGTATTTATTCTTCTTTAATTAATAAATTTTAGTTAAGATGTATGAATTGCATGGATAATTGTAGCAAATAAAATGGTTTTTGTATATTACAAAAGAAAGGAATATTTTAAACTTGTGTTCGATCATAATGTGGCTACTGTATATATAATTCTCTTGCAGAGATATAATGTTGGAGTACTCGAAACACATTATGAAACTTGGATTAACTCTGTTTGAGTTGCTTTCTGAAGCACTTGCTCTTACTCCGAATCATCTCAAGGACATGAATTGTGCTGAAGGGCTTTTCGTTCTGGGGCATTACTATCCATCATGTCCTGAACCCCAATTAACATTGGGCACTAGCAATCATACGGATAGCGGATTTATTACTTTACTCATACAAGATCAAGTCGGTGGCCTTCAAATCCTACACGAAAATCAATGGGTCGATGTCCATCCCCTCCATGGTGCTGTGGTTGTTAACATTGCAGATCTTTTACAGGCAAGCTACACATCACGTATACGGACGTATTTCTTAGCAGATTCTTTATTTTACCGATTCAAATACCATTTTCATCCATATATGTTTGTTTGTCCTTTTTTTGTTTTTCATATTGCAGCTCATAACAAACGATCAGTTCAAGAGTGTTAATCATAGAGTACCTGCTAGCGTAAAAGGCCCAAGAGTTTCAGTGGCAAGTTTCTTCAGGACACATTTTCGGGAAGGGATTAAACATAGAATATATGGACCAATCGGAGAGCTCTTATCGGAGAATAATCCGAAAATTTACAGGGATATTACTATAAAGGAGTACCTCGCATTGTACTATGATAGAGGGCTTGACGCCACGTCCCCATTGCAGAATTTGAAGTTGCAGTAGTAAGAGAAGAAGCTTACAGCCATGTTTTAAAATGCCAGCTTGTGATAGAGTTAATGGAAGATATTGCGCGTTAAATTTGCCTGATAAGCTTTCCATGTGTTAAATAATGTATTATAGACTAGAACTAGAAAAACAAGGTCGTTTTTCTGCCTAAATAATGGTTATATTGTACCTTTCCATGTGTCCACGTACGGTTAATAAAGTATGACACCGATCTTATTTACAATACACGAATCATTTTTAATGTACCGAGAACACATTTTACTCCTCCGGGAAATTTTATTATGGTCCTGGACCAATGATAACTTGGTGATCCAGGACCAATAGAAAAATGACAAATAACATGATAAATTACCATCGTGTAAAATATAAATCCCGTGTATTGATGTTTTACTCTTCTTATAAGACATTTCGTTGGTGACAAGAGTATATACGTGGTGGTCGCCTGACCACCATAAAACCACTGTTACTCCTCCTGATGCCAACGGCTTGAAATATCGGGGGGATGACTATTCGAAGGAGGCCACATTAACATTTCATTCAAAGAATCTAATGCATGTTAGTAAAGTGGTGCTGCAGATTAAAATACGTATACTTGGGAGAAAAGCTGTAGCTACAGATCGTCGGAAAGAGTTGAGAGGCCAAATAAAGCTACTACGTTGACTACGTTCTAGGAACAAATCCGAAGTTGATAATGCAAAACAAGATTTGTACATGGTACTAGTGGCTTTTCTAAAGGTTATACAGAGGTGAGAGTCAGAACACTGAAGAATCATTTCTTACACAACTCTTACTCAGAGAATGTGCAAATCTAAGGTTTTGACTTACGGTCTTGGGTATCCTAACCGAGGACACTGGTACCAACAAAAATACCAACAATTATCCCAATTCTAGAAAATTTGTTTTTTTCTGTCCTGTCGATTAAATGAGGTTTTTTCAGGCTGATTGATCTTCAGAACGGTCTGTCTTACTTTGTGCCAGTAGATGTTTGTAGAGATGCAAGATTTATCGGAGTTGACTATTGAGGATATTATTAAGGATGAATAATTATATTTTATTTTACGTTATTATTTTCCGTAACTTACTCCCCAAGATGTGTTGTACTATATAAACATCTTGTACTCCATTGATTTGGTAATGAGAAATATCAATTATATTTGTCAATATGGTATCAGAGCTAGGCGTTGATCTCGTTTCCTCATCTCGTCCATCCCTCCTCCTTCTCCACCACTAAACCCTAACTCAAAAAAAAAAAAAAAAAAAAAAAAAACCAGAAACAGCCGCAGCAATGGCGGAAGATTCAGCCATCACAGAAACGTCGGCCACCACCTCTCTGGCCAAATCCTCCCTTCCCTCCTTCCATCCCTCTTCCCAAATTCATATCATCAAGCTAAATCGTCAAAACTTTCATCTATGGCGTGCTCAAATCCTCCCCTATATGCGCGGCCAAGGCGTATTTGGCTATGTTAATGGCACGATTGCAGACCGCGCCACCATGGTTAATGAAAAAGGCACCAAAGTCCCTAATCCGGCCTATGATGCTTGCATTCGCAACAAGACGATCGATTCTAAGCACCATCACCTCTTCTCTCTCTGAGGATGTTCTGATGCAAGTCTATCACGCTACCACCTCTGCTGAAATTTGGACAGCCATCGAAACATGCTTTGCTTCCCGATCCCGGGCCAAACTCATGCAAATTCGCACTCAATTGGCCTCCACACGCAAAGGTACAATGACCGTTACTGAATATTATGTCGCTGTTAAACGCTTAACTGATGAATTGGCCATGGCTGGGCATCCTTTGTCCACTGATGATATTGTTGCGTACTTAATCGCTGGTCTTGGTCCTGAATATGAAGCCCTTGTTACCTTGCTCTCTGCTCGTGACTCTGTATCCATGGAAGAAGCATACTCCTTGCTCCTATCGGCTGAATCCCGCCTCCAGAATCATGCCCTCACTCCACCGGCGGTTAACTCTTCTTCTCCGGCCAACCCACAGGCTAACCTTCATTCTGGGCCTCATCAAAACTCTGGTCGTGGTCGTGGTTATGGCTCCTCTGGACAAAATCGTGGCCGGGGGCGATCGGGCTCTTCTCGTGGACGTGGCTCAGGCCGTAATTCCGGTCCTCCGGTCACATGCCAAATATGCTCTCGCCGGGCCCATGTCGCTTAATGCTTGCTACTATCGATTTGATGATGACTCGACTATTCCACCTCCCCGCTTAATCTCTCGGCAATGACCATATCCGGCCCAAGCCTATCAAGCTCAACACCAGCCTGCCCCTCCACCGCCGCATGAGTGGATTCCCGACACCGGGGCCACCCATCATATGACCAACAACTTCCGAAACCTAAACTTGCAGTCCGAGCCTTATGATGGTCCTGATCGTATCAACATCGGCGATGGCACAGGTTTGCCTATTTCCCATATTGGTTCTTCCCGCATTGGCTCTTCTTACTTACTTTCAAATATTCTAGTTTCCCGTCCCTTCATACTAATTTACTTTACACAAATGCGGTTTGCTTGAGATAATTCATCTATTTTGAGTTTCATGATACTTATTTTCTTGTGAAGGACTACTCGGGCCACGTCCATCATAGGGGTTTCCTAAAGGATGGCCTTTACCACTTTTCCAGTCTATTCAACCGCCCCGTTGCTCGTGCTTTTCTCTCAACCCGTGAGTCTCCTCACTTTTGTTAGAAATCAACGGTTTAACGCAATGAATTTAAAATTTGATTTCCTTTTCTAGATCGTTCTTCGTTTAATGCAATAAACACGTTAAGTAGTTTGACGGTTATACCTTAGATGATCTACAAAATCGTCGCTTTGACCGCCAACGGAGAGTAGTTCAACGCGCAAGCCGCCCACGCGTCCGGCCTCTATCGCTAATCCACACGAACCCCCGCCGAATCCTCCTGGATTCTTTATCGAAAAACTCCGCCGCTAGACCGGACATTTCTTTCCTCACAAACTCACCGTGGAGAGCTCTCTATTTTACACAAGAATTATGAACTCTTGCAATTGTGTTGTATAAAAGAGCTTGACACCCACTTCCTTTTATATAGGAGGTGGCGCCCCATCTCAAGTGTGATGGAGAAGAAAACCTTTTTCTAATAAAATAAGGAAAATCAATTAGATTGATTTATCTCTTTCATTATAATTTATTTTGTCAATATCATATATTGATTATAATTATCTTATTACCATAAATCTATTTTTGCAAAATCAATTAATATCCTATATTAATATTATGGCAATATTTATTAATTAAAGTGCACAATCCAAGTGTATCTCATACACTCAAAAGTGGCGCCCATTAGTCAACAAATTGACTTCCGGAATATTCTTTAATTAATTTAATTTATATATAATTAATATCTTGTGTTTTATTTATTCATAATAAATAAACACCACCATATTAATTTACCACTATAACCTTTATAGTCTAGAGATAAACTTTCCTTATTTGGTTATCAACTATAACCGCATTTTAATCCGACTCGATGTTCATATGTGTGTGACCCGATAGGCTTCGAATATGTTGGCCGTAGACACAAAGTGCAATTTACTAAAATGCCCTTCATACCTAACGATCACGGGATAGCGTCAGCAACACACCGTGACCCCCAATTATCGGAAGAGTCAAAAGCAATGACTACTACCTTTCATGTGAAGCGATTACCGTGTAACTTACAATCTATCATTGTAACAATATCCATACGATCGTATCTCGAGTGTCAATACATTGACGATCGTATCTTATAATCTGGATATCATGCTCTCTCGAATAACACATTTACTCCCACTTTGCAAAGATTCTCGAGAGCGAGACATTCCTTATAAGAAGGCCATTTCGGATATTCGATCCCAATCATAGGATACGCGATTCCCGGACGACCAATCATGTATACTCCGCATGCTTCAATATCATACCCAATCACTACCGCATGATCGCCCGTGGTTAGGAGAAATCTCAATAGTGTCAAAGCATGACAATCCACACCGTGATGCCATGAAGACTCGGTCAAAAGGATAATTACACAACCGCCACATAGTGTGACACTTAATGTAAGTGGAGTCCTAACCTAACGTCGCATTCTCTAATACACGCCCACGCACGGTCCAAGTGTCTCTACACTTCGATAGACGAGATCTATCCCTACCTTAAAAAAGAGAAGGCATCCAATACGTGCTAGTCCGATTATACTATCAATGTCCCATTTGATAATATGTAAGACTAGAGACATTTAAGTACCAACCTTGTTATAGTGATTAGAGATCTCATCAACCATAATCACTATCATGGTTTCTCTATCATGATTGATACTAGGGACGTTACTATATATATACAACAAATAATATGAAGACAAACAATATATAATAACATAAGTGCTTTTATTAATCATAATAAAGTTATTACATGAACTAAATAGATCAGTAAATGACCCGACCGGTCGGATCCGGTCCAACCCGATTGGGTTTAGGACACCTTTCCAACAATCTCCCACTTGGCCTAAAGCCAATCACCCATATGCCTAAGCCCGTGCAAGTGAACATGTTTCTCATGCTTAGCTTGAGACAATGCCTTGGTTAACGGATCACTATGTTATCATCCGTGTGGACTTTCTCTATCTTTACATCTCCTCTATCTACTATCTCTCTAATCAAGTGATAGCGCCGTAGCACATGTTTGGACTTCGATGAGACCTTGGTTCCTTTGATCGAGATATCGCTCCATTATTATCACGAAGATGCAGAGGCACTGGACCTTCAATGGAGGAACCACACCAAGTTCGATGAATGAACTTCTTCATCCAAATCGCTTCCTTTGCCGCCTCCGAGGTCGCTATGTATTCGGCTTCCGTTGTAGAGTCTGCAGTAGTCTCCCGCTTGGAACTCTTCCACCACCGCTCCGCCGTTAAGCGTGAAAACAAATCCAGATTGTGACTTAAAGTCGCCCTTGTCGGTTTAGGCGGCATCCGTGTAACCTCGTAATACTAAATCATCGTTCCGAAAACCAGGAACATATCCCTAGTCCTTCTCAAGTACTTAAGGATATTCTTGACAAACAATCCATTGACCATCACTGGATTTGACCGGGTACCTACTAGTCATACTAAGAGGGTACGAGACGTCTGGTCTTGTGCATAACATGGCATACATGATAGACCCGATTGCCGAAGCATAAGGGACTTTACTCATTTGTGCCCTTTCCTCCTCTGTCTTAGGACTCATTCCCTTTGACAGGTAGACCCCATGTGACATGGGTAGCAATCCTTTCTTGGACTGCTCCATGCTGAATCTCTTCAGCATCTTGTCTATGTAGGTGGATTGCGACAGACCAAGCAACCTTTTAGATCTATCTCTATAGATCTTTATTCCTAGAATATAGGCTGCCTCACCCAAGTCCTTCATTGAGAAGTTCTTGGATAACCAAGCTTTGACTGATTGTAACATAGGCACATCATTCCCTATGAGCAGTATGTCATCCACATAAAGCACTAAGAACACAATGGCACTCCCACTAACCTTCTTGTAAACACAGAGCTCATCTTCGTTCTTGATGAAATCAAACTGTTTGATTATCTCATCAAAGCGAAGATTCCAACTCCGAAGCTTGCTTTAATCCATAAATGGATCTTTGCGGTTTACACACCATCTGGCGTCATTGGTTGTGAAACCTCAGCCGTGTCATATACACTTCCTCGCAGGCAGGTTCCCGTTAAGGAAAATTTGTTTTCACATCCATCCGCCAGATTCGTAATCATGGTATCTTCGCAATAGCGAGCAAAATTCTAATGGATTTTAACATGGCAACAAAGCGAGAAGGTTTCATCATAGTCAACTCCTTGTCTTTGCTTATAACCTTTTGCCACCAACCTAGCCTTGTAGGTGGTCACGTTACCCGTCCATGTCGGTCTTTCTCTTAAAGACCCATTTACACCCTATGGGAACTATTCCCTCAGCGGATCAACTAAGTTCCAAACTTGGTTGTCCTTCATGGATTCCATCTCAGAATTCAAGGCTTCTAGCCATTTCTCTTTGTCATGCCTTAATAGCACTTCCTCATAAGTTCTAGGGTCCTCATTTTCCATGAGATACACGCCAGTGTACCTTTTGTTGGAATAGTGTCCTAAACCCAATCGGGTTGGACCGGATCCGACCGGGTCGGATCATTTCTACTATTTCTTTATGTTTATACATATATATAATGGCTTTTTACTGTTGTCATATATTTGTTCTTTTAAAGAACCAATTATGAATTGTTATATGATAACGTCCTTAGTGTTAAATCGTGATGAGAAACCATGATAGGCGATTATGGTTGATGAGATCTCTAATCACTTTAATGAGTTTGATACTTAAATGTCTCAGGCGATGTATTATTAAATAGGGCATTGATAGTATAAAAGCAGACTAGCACGTATTAGATGTCTTTCGTCTTTAAGGCGGTGGATAGATCTCGTCTATCGAAGTGTAGAGACACTTGGGTATGACGTGGGCGTGTATTAGAGAATGCGTGACGTTGGGATCGACCCACTTACACGGATAAGTGTCACACTATGTGACGGTTGTGTAATTATCCTTAAGACCGAGTCTTCATGGCATCACGGTGTGGATTGTCATGCTTTGACACTATTGAGGTTTCCCAACCACGGGCGATCATGCGGTAGTGATTGGGTATGATCATTGAAGCATCGCGGAGTATATATGATTGGTCGTCCGGGAATCGCGTATCCTATGATTGGGATCGAATATCCGAAATGGCCTTCTTATAAGGAATGTCTTACTCGTGAATCTTTGCAAAGTGGGAGTAAACGAGTTTACGAGAGAGCATGATATCCAGATTATAAGATACGGTCGTTGATGTTTTGACACTCGACTAACGACCGTATGGATATTATTACGATGATAGGATTGTAAGTTACACGGTAAGCGTTTCACATGAAAGGTAGTAGTCATTGCATTTGACTCTTCCGATGATTGGGGTCACGGTGTGTTGCTAGACGCTATCCCGTGATCGTTAGGCATGAAGGGCATTTTCGTAATTTGCACTTTGTGTCTACGGCCAACATATTCGGAAGCCTATCGGTCACACACACATAAGAACATCTAGCCGGATTAAAATGTGGTTATAGATGATAACCAAATAAGGAAAGTTTATCTCGAGACTATAAAGGTTATAGTGGTAAATTAATATGGTGGTATTTATTTATTATGAATAAATTAAATACAAGATATTAATAGAATTATATTAATTAAAGAATATTCGGAAGCCAATTAATTGGCATATGGAAGTATATATGATTAGTGTATAAGATACACTTGGATTACAGTAATTTAATTAATTGTGATACTATATATTAATATTAGATATTAATATTTATAAATATGTACATACATGCGTGGTTTGCACATATGATGTGCATGTGCACACTTGTTTCCAAAGTATATATATTATATAGATTTATTTGTGTAATATATATGTGATATATACACATGTGTAAATTGATTTATGGTAATAAAATAAAGATAGTCAATATTAGATATTGACAATATCTTGGAAATATTCAATATAAGATATTGACAATATCCTAGATTTATTTGATATGAGATATTATAATAAATGAGATAAATCAATCAATTATATTTTCCTTAAGTTATTGGTAAAATGTTTTCTACCTTTCTACTCTACTTGGGCGCCACTCTACTATAAGTAGGAGGTGGGTGTTAAGCTCTTTTGTACAACACAATTGCAAGAGTTCATAATTCTTGTGTAAATTAGAGAGCTCTCCATAGTGAGTTTGTGAGGGAGGAAAAGGGCCGGTCTAGCAACCGGAGTTTTCCAATAGCAATCCATGATGGGATTCCGGCGGGCTGTTCGTGTGGACTAGCGGTAGAGGCCGAACGCTTGGGCGGCTCTATGCAGAACTACTCTCCTTAGACGGTCAAAGCGTCGATCTTTTAGATCAACCAAGGTAACCACCGTCTACTATCTATTTGTTTATTGCTTAAACGAAGTCGATCTTGGGTCAATAGGAAATAAATTTTTGAATTCCGCTGCGTTCCCGCGTAGATTTCCTAACAGTGGTATCAGAGAGAGCTTCGAGCTTAAGCAATAAGCATGTTAATTTGCGTAGTTAATTTTATCGTTTAAATCACGTAATTAAAAGATGAAAGATTTTTGATTTACAAAAGTGATACATGAAAAAAAAAAAAAAAAAAAAAGGTAGATCGGGTGGTGCTCGGCCGATCGGTGGCGGCACCACCACCGGGCGGCGGTCGATCGGGCGGCGGCGGCAAAGCGAGGCGACTCTTGCCGGCGATCGGTTGACCGGTCAATGCTGGCGGATCTTCAAATTTTTGTTTTGTGTATTTTGTGATTCAATATGGTTCATGGTTGTGATTGGTAATTTGTCTTTTGTTTAGTTGTGTCATATGGCTAACCAAATGGTTCAAATAGTTTGGAAGAATTGGGACGCCATATGGCGATTAAAATAATAATGGCTTTCCAAATTTTGTTTGGAATAGGCTGCAGCCTTCCAAATATTTGATTTGGGAAAATGATTAAGCTGAAAGCCACTTCCAAGATTTTGATTTTGGAAAGTGGCCAGGCTAAACAAAAATTATTTGGCCTTTCCAAATATTTGATTTGGAATAGCGCAAGCGCTTTTCAAATATTTGATTTGTAAAAGTTTAGCGCAGAGCCACTTCCAAAATTTTGATTTTGGAAAGTGGCTGCGCTAAGCCAAATTTGGTTTAGAAACAAAAAGATCCCTTTCGATTACGAATCAAAAAGGAAAGAAACAAAAGAAAAATAATTTTAATTTTGATTTATTTTTAGAATAGTTCTAATTAATTAAAATTAAAATTAAAATCGCTTTAAAATTAATCGTTAATTTTATTTCGATTAAAATCATTTAATTAATTAAATGTTAATTAGTTAATTGATTGGATAAAATTATTTAATAGATTAAATGTTAATTGATTAATTAAGACGCAAGTAGTTAGATTTTAATTTTATCTTTTTCATAAGATTTTATTGTATGGATTAGATATAGTAGATATAATATGATTATATGGATTCCGATTGATCGTGACCAACCGATAGGATAGATGTGAATGATTTAATTTTTTCTGTTGGTTTAAAAATTGTCCTAGGTCCGTTATGAAGAACGTGACCTAGTTTATTTTTCTGCATTTATCCCATTCCGTTAGCCCCCCGTTTGCGGCGGGTGTATTTATTTTATTAGATAGAATTAAATGTAACAAGAATGTTAGGAAGACGGAGACCAAAGAAAGAAGAATAAAGATCCCGTTGGAGAATGGGGCATTAAAGATCCTATTGGCGGTTGCATTGCAGCCTACCCTTAGATTGTGACCGCTGGTTTCGTCGATTTGTATTGAAACCGCACTCTAGGAAAAGTCCAGGATCATACCGGTTACTTTACGCATTTATTTATTTTGTGCTTGTATTTATTTTATATGATACGATAGATGCATGACTAAGCACGATCTAGATAAATGTGTAGGATATATATCTACAGAGATAGATATAATTGATGAGACCGTAATTAAAATTAATTAAGTGAATTAATTTACATAAATACTTCCACAACAAAAATCAAGTCGAAATATTGTCTCCCAATATTATAACGACGGTGAAGAGCTGTGTGTTCGGATCCAACTGATCGACCACCGCCGGGAGTTGACCTACCACCGGGTATATCGTCGTTATTGAGATATGATCGTTTGAGATCTCGTGAATACCGGGTTATGACTTGACTAGAGTCTTTCGGTGATTGGCCACCGTCGGGGCCTCGACTTTAGAGACAAGGGTTGACTAACACATAGTGATGTGTATCGCCAAAGAGTTGACTAGTCAACCACCGAGAATCACATAGAGATGTGAATGGTAAAGTTGTTACCTACCTTTCGAAATTATCTTGGTTGATCGACCACCGTCGGGAATCGAGGTAACTAGATTGGATCTCAGCCACTAAAGAATTTTGGAAAATTCTTGAAAGTCAATTGGGAGTAGTTGACTAGTGGGAGCAAAATCATAAATCAAAAGACCATTTTTGATTTTGCGTGTATAAACAACAACACTCTTATATTTTCATTTTTATGTTGTAGTTTTAGCAAACTTTATATTTATGTTTTAGTTCTCGATTAGTAAAACCAAATTATGACTGTTACATTTTGAGAAACGTTCTCAGATATGGTTAAGTGATTTTAATCCTTTTAAAATAAGCAATGACATGAGCAATCCCGTTATAGTAGTTAGAGACAAGGAGATTACATAATTGATGCAGTGCTCCGAGACTTTAATTATTAATGAAAGCGGAAGCTCATGATATGATTAAATCATTTGAAATAAATTTCAACGAATTAGTCATATATTGGATACGATCCAAGATGATCATTCAGTCATACGATGACAATTAATTCAAACGTTGGATAAGAATGACCACATCTAATTTTGGAAAGGTTGTTTTCAAAATTGTAAGATTTAAGTATCGACTTAATTCTATCATTGCTTAAAGGTTAATTAGATAGTCAATGTTTTGAATACGATTCAAAAGGATAAATAAACTATTTAATAAACTTTAGATTTTCTTTATGAAAGAAAATCAAAGACATAGCTCTTGTGATCTTTCTTAAGTCTTATGAAGACTACACTAAGAAATATTTACAAGTGCTTGAAGGATTAAAAAAGGAAAGTTAGGGCATGTGCTTAAATAGAGAACTTATTGAAGTTTCTATTCTAGGCAAGTGAGTTGAGATAAATCTATCTAAGTTCAAAGTCAACTCTTAGATATATGATATCTCATGGGTGTAATTAAATTAGAAAGATTAAATACTGAGATATGGAAGGTGAAGCAAACGTTGTAACACTTACCATATTCGGATCTAGTAAACTGATAAGGGAACTAAATAAATGTTATTATGTTCGGTTCTTATAAAGAACATGCTTTCGATTATTTGTTAGATTTAGTAGACATATTCAATCGTAAAGAATAAATGTTATTCGACAAAGTTGGAAGGTCACCGAATCTAACATACTAGATTGATGTCACTATATAGATGATATAAGTGATGGGATCTCAACAAAATATTTGTATGGCTGTTATCCTTAATATTTGTGGTTGTTCTAGACATAGTCTCTCTGGAAGAGAAGCGTGTAATTAAACGTCATTCGATGATGTTGAACCATATGATTATGAATCATGTGGGTTAAACGTATCTTATCCAAAGAGGACTAAAATACCTTTTATGAAAAGGTTATAAATTCTAGAAAAATTGTCTAAAGCCTAAACATACCGATGTTTGTTGGCTTATGACAATTAAAGCCACAAATAATTGTTTGTTAATCTCTATGACTATTTTTAGAAATAGTCAAGTGCACTCGATGAAGTGCATAATTGAAAGCCCGAAAAGTTCGAGCCAAGATTTAATATGAGATTGATGAGCTACTTAGGAATTAATCTTCAATTGGATTGAAGTAATTAATACTGAAGGGTGTTTTGAAGTCGCCTGCGAAAGGAATAAGATTCTCCTTCAAGAATACCATATTTGGGATACGCATTGGATTGTGTTTCCAAAATGGAAACAACACTTTATATGATAAAGGTGTGACGCAGGCCATGCGAAGTATCCCTTACCCGTTTCGGGATAGTGCCCTTATACTTAACCGAGTTCCAAAGAATAAAGGTTGAATAAATTCCATATTAGATATGGAAGGGGATAATGTCGAATCTATTTTAATCGATGATTTGAGGTTGTCATAGGCAAAGTCAGAAAGGCTTGGAGCCCAGTACGACATATGCAACTTTGTGGAATATCTTAGCAAGTACGCTAGATATTATTTACCTGTCCGTGGAGCAAAATGTTTGTCTCCAAACATGCTGTCTTCTAGAGGAAGTGTTTCTTCCAAAAGAAACAGTGGGAGTGAATAAGGTCTCAAAAGAGTTTGAGAACCACAAAGATATATTCAACCATAGGAACGTGAGCAGACGCCACATAGCGATGAAGTGTAAAACCTTTGCTCGGTGCACACAAAGGTTCTCGTAAGTTTGTGGATAACCTCAAGCCTGAAAAGGCTGATGGTATGTTCATCTTGAAGAATGAATATCTCACGACTTATGAAAGAATGTTTGAAAGGCAAGATTGAGAGATATGGCTATGAGCCATAATATCTGAATTAGATTCCATCAGTGACAACTAGGTTATGAACCTAGTCTGTCTTACCTAGAGGATGTCCCCGTAAGGTCGAGCCTGGATTCTATTCGAGATAATACTTGTTATAACTTCGTATCATGGCTATATGATAGTGTTGAAGACGTTGGGCGAGCATACTCGATGTTCATAGACAATAACATGATATGTGAGCCCACGAGATCCATTTATGGACTCAAACAAGTTTCTCTAGACGATTTCTTTGTTTGATAATCAAAAGAGTTTGATTCAATCAAAAGAAGGATATGGCCAATATGCAAGATGGATAGTGGGAGTGTGTTACGATTCTTGAGTAAGGTATTGGATATCTCTCTCGAGAATTGTCACCCCATGTCACAGTCAATTAATGTTTGGTAGTTCAAGGTCTTTACGAAAGCACTTGGATTAGCAGTTCTTAATTTTAGAAATAAGAATCTATAGTGATAGATTTAACTGCTGTTAGATTATTGTTTACCTATATAGATGTGATGCTAAAAGAAGTTTAGCATAGATCGCAAGATCTATCTGTGTTAGGACATTGGTCCTAAAGATAAGGTGAAAGATGATGCTTATGGAAGGTTTCCTTCGCTACGGCGATAGGAACCATCATAAAGGTAATGCCAGATGTTCATAGTTCATGAACTGTCATGAGCAAGTATGAAAGTAAACTGTAAATGTCGAGAATACCTTAAACAAGTTAAGGAAGAATTCCTGGTTTATTGAAACTTGGAAATAAATAAACGTAGATATACAGACGTATATCCTGAGTCTTATGAAGGCGAGTGGGAGCTACTGTCTGGGTTTGCAATCACTTTGATTAAGTGATACAGTGCAATGGAAATGTTCTAGCATATGGGTCATCAGTAAATTCTACAACTAGGCCAAAACACAAGAGTGCCTTAGGCTAAATGGAGCGAAAGACATGGATCTGAAGGTTCATTCCCGAACCTTGTGTGGTTCTTCCACCTTTTCTATATAGCCGATATAGTAAGTGGATTCATTGCTTGAAGCAAGGACCAGGTCTCGCCGAGATTCGTGTGTGTGTTGAGGCGGTTCCTTTGACTTGATCATTTGGAATGTGATATGAAGATAGTTCGAGTCCCCACGGATAGCGATCCGTTTATGGCTAGAAGTGGTTGCGTAGTATTGCATGAGATTCTTGTGTTTCAACTTGGTCTTGTGTGTGCTAGTGATTGGTTTTAGGCCAAGTGGGAGATTGTTGGAATAGTGTCCTAAACCCAATCGGGTTGGACCGGATCCGACCGGTCGGATCATTTCTACTATTTCTTTATGTTTATACATATATATATAATGGCTTTTTCGTTGTCATATATTTGTTCTTTTAAAGAACCAATTATGAATTGTTATATGATAACGTCCTTAGTGTTAAATCGTGATATAGAAACCATGATAAGCGATTATGGTTGATGAGATCTCTAATCACTTTAATGAGTTTGATACTTAAATGTCTCTAGTCGATGTATTATTAAATAGGGCATTGATAGTATAAATGCAGACTAGCACGTATTAGATGTCTTCTGTCTTTAAGGAAGGTGGATAGATCTCGTCATCGAAGTGTAGTAGACACTTGGACCTCAGACGTGGACGTGTATTAGAGAATGCGACGTTGGGATCGACCCACTTACACGTATAAGTGTCACACTATGTGACGGTTGTGTAATTATCCTTAAGACCGAGTCTTCATGGCATCACGGTGTGGATTGTCATGCTTTGACACTATTGAGTTTTCACAACCACGGGCGATCATGCGGTAGTGATTGGGTATGATCATCAAGCACGCGGAGTATACATGATTGGTCGTCCGGGAATCGCGTATCCTATGATTGGGATCGAATATCCGAAATGGCCTTCTTATAATCGAGTATACATGTTGTCTTCGACGAGACCACTTTCCCCTTACACCTCGTCCTCTCTCCCTCACGCCTCGTCTATCACGGTTCCTCTTCCGACAAATATTGTAGCTCCTCCCTCCATTTCCGTTCCGAATATATCTGAAGCAACACCGCTGTCCCCTTCACCATCTACGGCCCTCCCTGCAGACTCTCCTACTTCTTCCACATCCACTCCCTCTTCTCATGAGTCCTCACCTTCACCCACCGAGCCCTCTCCCTCGGGTCCACCTCCGCCCACTCGAACTATGGTAACTCGCTTCCCAAACGCATAACTCGAAACCCAAATCCCTCCACCCCGATTTTGTCCGTTATCCCTTACCAAAGGCTCTTCTCTCTTCGCCACTCCTCCGAACCCACCTCTTACACCGAAGCCAACCAACAACGGGTTTGGCATGATGCTATGCGTGATGAGATCAACGCGTTAGTTCAAAATGATACATGGGAACTTGTCCCTTACTCTCCTGGGATGAATGTTATTGGCAATAAGTGGGTCTACCGTATTAAACAAAGATCTGAGATGGTCGTATTGAGCGCCACAAGGCTCGTCTTGTGGCCAAAGGCTTTCATCAGCCGAGGTGTTGACTTCCACGACACCTTGATCCCCGTGGTCAAGCTTCTACTATAGTTCGCCTTTTATTATCTTTGGCTACTACTAACAATTGGGTTCTTAAGCGGTGGATATCCAAAACGCTTTTCTTCATGGTTTTTGTCCGACAGGGTTTTTATGCAATGACCTCAAGGTTTTCAAAGATCCAGATTATCCGAATCATGTATGTCATATCTCAAACGCAGTCTTTATGGTCTTCGCCAGCCCCGGGCTTGGTACTCTCGGTTCACTTCGCCTTACTACATACGGATTTATTGCTTCCAAAGGACACTTCTCTTTATATCTATCGTCATGGGTCTATCTCTGTTTATGTGCTCATTTATGTTGATGATGTAATCATCACTGGTTCCTCCTCCGCCGCGGTCGATCATGTCATTCGGCATTTGGGCTCTCAGTTTCCTGTCAAAGATCTTGGATCGCTCTCTTACTTCCTTGGTATTGAGGTTTTGCGCTCCTCTGATGGTATCTATCTTACACAACGTAAATACATTCTTCAGCTTCTCCAGCGCTCTGGCATGGACAAGGCCAAGCCTTGCGTTTCTCCTATGGCTGCTAAGTGTAAATTAACCCGGGATGATGGTCCTCCTGTTGTTGATCCGTCCCTATACAGGACCATCGTCGGTGGCCTGCAATACTTACAGTTTACTCGTCCCGACATTGCGTTCGCAGTCCACAAAGTCAGCAAATTCATGCACTCCCCACTGAATCTCATTGGGCTGCGGTGAAACGCATTCTTCGGTACCTCAAACACACCATTTTCGAGGGTCTCTTTATTTCTAGTTCTTCCGCTTTGACTCTACATGCTTACTCCGACGCTGATTGGGCCTCCTCGACTGACGATCGACGCTGCAGAGGGCTCTTGTGTGTGTTCTGTGTACAAATCTTGTTAGTTGGCGCCGCAAGCAACAACTTCTGATGGCAAAAAAAGTAGCACCGAGGGTGAGTACAAATCACTTTCCAACGCGTCGCAGAGCTCCAATGGTTGCTACAATTTATTACGCGAAATGCGGTGCCCTCGCCCACGCTGCCCCTCTCTCTGGTGTGACAACATTGGTGCTACCTATCTTGCGCCTAATCCTGTCTTCCATGCCCGCACCAAACACATTGAGTTGGATTTTCATCATGTTCGTGAATTGGTCGCCTCCAAGCTCATTCAAGTTGCCTTCGTCTGTTCCAAGGATCAACTCGCTGATGTGCTCACTAAGCCCCTTGGCACACCTCGTTTCAATGTACTCAAGGCCAATCTCCACGTCCTCCCTCTTCCCGTGGGATTAAGGGGCGATTGAGGATATTATTAAGGATGAATAATTATATTTTATTTTACGTTATTATTTTCCGTAACTTACTCCCCAAGATGTGTTGTACTATATAAACATCTTGTACTCCATTGATTTGGTAATGAGAAATATCAATTATATTTGTCAATATTGACAAATATTTTTTAAGATTATCACACATTTTTAACTTGTTTTTTTATTTTATTTTAAGGATTTTCTTTTTTTAAGTGCAATCGAAACTTTCGATCGACATGATTAATATAATGATTTTAGTCCTAAAATATAAATAAATAATTGATTCCAGATAGCGAACCGAACTACTCGTGAGTAGCTCGAGACGATTCGATTCAAAACTCGATTCAACTCGGCTAAACTTAGCACGAATTCAAAATTGACTCGACTCGAAGATTATACGAACGATACTCGAGCAGTACAATACTCGACTCGACTACTCGCGAGAAAACTCGAATAAACATCTATACACATATACATACATATATGTTATTCTTGTAATCTGTGTATATTTATATTTGTATTCAATGTATAAAATGTTGATGTTTTCATTGATTTTATATCATTTGTATCTTGTGGTTTATCAAATTCTTTACACTAAATATATTGGTTGGTACTCAATAAAATATTATTTTAACCTTTAATATAAAATATCATATTGTAATTGGTCGAAATGACACTTTTTGTTATTATCAAGTGACGATTTGAATTATTTTTTAATTAAGTTTCGAAACGAATTTGACTCGATAAGCTCGATGAAAAACTCGAGCTCTGCTTGAGTTCTTAAGACTTCCATGAATCTCGGCTCGAGCTCGAGTTCGAAATACTCGTGTTCGAACTCGAGCTCAAGAATGTTCTAAATTGCTTGACTCATTTAGAGCAACACTCGGTTCGATTTGGCTCGTTTACACCCCTATTCCAGAGATTCTCTCTTCTACGGGAAATACTTGTGTGAGGAAGGAATTTTGAGGTGAAGTGATAGATGAGATAGTTAGAACCACAAAGTTAAATACAAAATTAAACTGTGTTCTTCATATTGAACTTCACGATGTCTCTACACTTGTGGAGACACCACATAAGTATTTGTCTTCTTCTAGACTTCCTCAAAAAAAAACAAAAAAAAATAATAATAATTCATCGACGCCGTCTCTAGAGGAAATATTTTTGGGTTCTCCACACATGTTGACGACATGACCGACACATTTTTATTTTGTATTTAAACCGTTTAAGTCTTTACTTCAATTCCTAAAAAAAAAAAAAAAAAAAAAAAAAAAGAAAAAGTCGTTACTTCAAGTCAAAATCTCATCACCACAAAGTATTTCCCGTCTCTAGCCCTATTTACCTGTGGGTTTCTTCCTTCCTGCAAGTGCAATGGCAACCCAACAGCGAAGCCTGCCCGCTGCACAAGGTAATTCTTCTTTGTCGATTCAACTCAAAGTACCTGCTGAAATTTGGGGTTTTCTTTTCTCCTACAGAGTTAGATTACGCGAAAATTGTTTTTTTCCTGCTATTACTTCAGTGAGGTTGAAACAAAATAGGCGTATGGAGATGATGTAGTTTATTGACAATAATTATGAAATGAAAATTTGGGTACCGCCAATTAAAAGGTAATTTCAGTTCAAATTACTTATTTAAAACTGTGGTTTTCTTTATCGCATTAGATTAAAATAACAATTATAACTATGAAATATAAAAGAAAGTTGACGGTGGAGGCCCTGGCCTGGGGTGTGAACTTTGTGGGCAGGTAGTAATTGTGTGTTTAGATGTTAGCCATGGATTAAGCTAACGATTTCCTGAGTTAAAATGTACTACTTTGATGTCTGGTTCTTGGTTGTTCAGTATACTGGTTGTGCTCATGAAATGAAATTTCGAGGCCAATGAATCATGTCTTAGTGGTTAAATGTAGAGGCACCGTCATGTCATAGTTTCATAAATAGTGGTTAAGAATCTTGCTGAGGCCTGTGGATCATGTTAAACATGACTGTAACCGGATTTGAGGTAAAAAAAAATAGCAGAAAAGTGAATTACCTCTTTCTAGTATTTCGGTGGCTTGCCTTGTATTACATGTCATAAAATAGCTTAGTCGACACTGGATAAATATTCTTTTGGGAGTGTTTTTTTGCTTGGTCGTGACGAGAAATAGTAAAAGAACATGTCTCAGTTTTGAGCTACAGATTGTACAGAGTCGAAATCTTAATAGTTGAGTCGAGCTTTGACGTTTTTTTAAAGCGAGTACAGTTAACTAAAGATGATTGATTTGGTTTTAGCATGCATATGCCATTTGTTTCAACTGTTGCGTGGCTGCCTTACCTTGTCTATTGCATATTTTGATGAACATAATTGATGATATTTGTTTGAGGTGTTTTATATTAGACCTAGGTGGAGGTGCTTATATTTGAGCTAGATGGGAATTTATGTTAACATGACTGAATCATTTGAGATACTCGTATTCGGTCTAGTTGGGACCTTATGTTGATGCAATTGTATCATTTTTGGTGCCCACGTTTTGCCTTGGCAGTCCTTGTGTAAATGCATACAATATCATTTGAGGTGTATATTTGACCTAGGAATCAGAAAGATGATTTTGAAAAGTACTCTTGGATATGATTTTTTTCATATCGTTGAAGAATTAGCTTTAGTGGAAGATGGAAGGTAACACCGTTACGGTTCGTGAGGCCTTTGTTTTTGGAACAGACGGCGGTGGTTTGTTGTCATCTTGAATCAATCTTTTATTGCAACATGCTATGTTTTCTCCCTTGTTGCTAGTAGGTTGATGTGTCGCACGCCTGACCTATACATATGTTTGGTCTTGTGTTGACATAACTCAAAATAGGTGACCTAATGACTGCCACCCGACTAAACATACCAATAGTCACAGTCCATCCAAAGATAAGGACCTGTTTGAGGGTGGGTTGTAACATAAAAATTCATTTATTTATTTATCGTGCCTGATGGTTTTTCAAATGATTTTATATAACAGAACTTTCATTTTTCTTAAACAGAGACTAACATGATTCAAATCAAGACTCTTCCTTCTTTTCGAAAACAAATGCACATTGCTGAGACGTCAAATAGTCTGGTAAAAATATTTATAAAAAAAAAAAAATGGATTCTGTTTCATTAGTTATGTGGTACTTGATTTGTACTTTTAGTTGTATATTGTAGGTGGTAATACTATTTCACCAAGCTGACTCGAAGGACTGCAAAATCCTCTTACCCCATCTTGAAGACTTAATTAATCACTATAATCGCAACCATGAAGATAAGCAGATCGACTTTCTTGGAACTGATTTGAAAGTTGGTGTTTTTCTTTTTTCTTTTTTCTTTTTTTGGAGTATATAGGGTTAATAAATTATTGTAGTTAACTAATTATTCGTGACATGCAGTACATGATTGATGGGTATAAAGTTCAAAGTTATCCAACTGTTGTGGTGTTAAAGGGCGATGGAAAGGAAGTTGGGCGGATCAGTATTGCAGAAACAATTATTGACCGTTTCTTTATTAAGGGGTTGAGCATGCTTCTTGATGATTGTTTGAAGGGTGAGGATGTTTCTGCTTGATGATTGTTTGGATGTGCTTATATTTGGCATGGATGGGAGTTTTCTCCTTCTTTTTCTTCTTGTTTTTAGTTATCTTTTATTGAAAAAAAGGTCTTCCTCTATCTCCCCCCTGTGATGACTTACACCTGATTGAAGAATTAGCTTACCGGAAGATGAAAGGCGACGACGGCTTGTGAGGCCTTTGTTTTTGGAACAGACCAAACCACAGCCACCTTGAATCAATCTTTTATTGCAGCATGCTATGTTTTCTCCCTTGTTGCTAGTAGGTTGATGAGTCGTGGGGTTGATACACATGTTTGCTCTTGTGTAGCCATAACTCAGAATACGTACGGTAGCCTAATGGTTGCCACCCCGGATAACTCAAAGTAGGTTGATGAGTCGTACACTTGATACACATGTTTGGTCTTGTGTGGCCATAACTCAAAATAGGTGGCCTAATGGCTGCCACCCCCACCCTGGATAACTCAAAGTAGGTTGATGAGTCGTACGCTTGATACACATGTTTGGTTTTGTGTGGCATAACTCAAAATTGGTGACCTTATGGCTGCCACACCGGATAAGGACCTGTTTGGGGTTGGGTTGTAACAGAAAAATTCATTCGTTTATTTATTTATTGTGCCTGATGGTTTTTCAGTTTCATTTTTCTTATACAGAGACTAACATGATTCAAATCAAGACTCTTCCCTCTTTTCGAAGACAAATGAACATTGCAGAGTCGTCAAATAGTTTGGTAAAAGTTTTTAAAAATAAAAAATAAAAATAAAAAAAATAAAAATAAAAAAAAAACCTGAATTCTGTTTCTCTAGCTTAAGTGGTACTTAATTTGTTGTATATTGTAGGTGGTAATACTATTTCAGCATGCCGACTCAAAGGACTGCAAAATCCTTTTACCCAAGCTTGAAGACTTGATTAATCAATATCGCCGCAACCGTGAAGATAAGCTGATCAAGTTTCTTGGAACTGAATTGAAAGTTGGTTTTTATTTTAGATTTATTTATATTTATTTATAAATATATGTATTGTTAATAAATTGTTGTAGTTAACTAACTAGCTAACTTTGTGACGTGCAGTTTATGATTGATGGGTATAAAGTTCAAAGTTATCCAACTGTCGTGGTGTTAAAGGGCGATGGAAAGGAAGTTGGGAGGATCAGTATTGCCGAAACAATTCTTGACCGCTTCTTTATTAAGGGATTAAGGATGCTTCTTGATGATTGTTTAAGGGGTGAGGATGATGATGCTACTTGATGATTGTTTGAACGGGGTTAAGGATATGATAATAGTGAGGTTAGTTGGTTGTTACGGGTTTAAGTGAATTCAAGAACACTAGATGATGATGATAGTTAGCAAGCTTAGATGTTACGGGTTTAAGTGGATTCAAGAACATGTGTGAGACAACGATGGCGATTATGTACAAAAGCATTGCCTCTCACGGCTGCAACGATTGTTTTGTGCGTAAGAATCACGTTTTAAATTAATTGTAAAGGCGGATCTAGGATTGGAAGTTTGGATGTTGCTACAGCCTACAGGTGTTATGTTGATGAATATTGTGGAAACTAGTAAAGAATGAACGATAAGGGATTATTCGCTAGTATGTGACTGTGTGTAATTGTGCATAATTTAATGATGATGTATCTAACAGGAAGCATACCCGACCACCTACTACGTGTGGTGTGGTTTTATAGCCATGTGATGTGCCCTTGAATTATGCATGCAAAAAGTATTGATTAAATATTGTATTGATAACTTCAATAATTGAACATAGATAATAGTCCTTGTTTCGTGCAAAAAAAAATACCTAATTACCCGATTTACTCTATTGACCCGTCTTCCCTCTCCTTAAAAACACGCCTCTTTATTTTTGATATATCCACTTTTTAGAAGGGAAAAAAAAAAACAGCCCCAGCACTAACCTCCTCCTCCCCATTACCACAAAACCGCCGCCTCCCATTATCTCACACAACCGCCGCCTCCCACTGTCCCACACAACCCACTTCCGGTACTGCTTTCGTGGCTGACGGTTATGCTTCTTCACTTACACATCTCTTTTGCCCAACTGCAATCAGAAATGACGGCATTAGACCATTCGTAAGTACTCTCTTTTGCTCACTCGACAGATTCTCTCCGGTCTCTATTATCTATACAGATGTATGATCGTCCATAGGGACATTAAGCCATCCAAGATTTTGGAGTTTCCAGGATTTTGGGTTGCAATCTTTCTGTTGAAACAATTGCTTACATGGGTCCCGAACAGATCAGCACCGATCTCAATCACGACAAACATGACAGCTAAGCAGGGGATACTTGGAGCTTGGGTGTTTGCATACTGCAATTTTATCTGGGAAGAAAGTTACCCTTTGCATAAATGTGGAAGAATCCCGTTTTTCTGGTTTGATAAATCATCTGTAAGAGTTATCATCGAGCTTACGGCAATCATTTAATATTTTTAATGTTTACGTTTTTGTTCTTTCAGTATGGAAATGGCTGTCAAGATTGCTGATTTTGGAGTTTCCAGGATTTTGGGTTGCAATCTTTCTGTTGAAACAATTGCTTACATGAGTCCCGAACAGATCAGCACCAATCTCAATCACGACAAACATGACGGCTAAGCAGGGGATACTTGGAGCTTGGGTGTTTGCATACTGCAATTTTATCTGGGAAGAAAGTTACCCTTTGCATAAATGTGGAAGAATCCCCTTTTTCTGGTTTGATAAATCATCTGTAAGAGTTATCATCGAGCTTACGGCGATCATTTAATATTGTTACTGTTTACGTTTTTGTTCTTTCAGTATGGTTAGCTCATCATGTTGTGTAGCCATAAAAAGCGAAAGTGTAGCCATAAAAAGCGAAAGACAAACAATTCTGAGATGACGAATTTGGAGGTCGTGATGGTGTATTGTCAACCTAGAATTATGATTGTCGAATCCACGACATCAGGTATCTCAAATTAGCCCTCAATAATCAAACATAATGGGTATATGATGATTCCATTCAAATGAACGGTTTACATAACATAATGTAAATTGCAAATGTTTTTATTTTTTTGTACTCTATTTTTTTTCTTATTTACCTTGACATTTTTTTTGCAGACATGGAACCGTTGAAGGGTAGAAAAGAAAAAGAAAAAAATCCTACGGTAGATTTTTTTTTATGAATTTCAAAAAATTGGATTATGATGCTCACTCTGAAAAACATGTATCAATTTACTTACGTTTTTTCGGATACACTAACAAGTATTAGCTATGGAGTGATTATTTTTGTCAAACTTTCTCATGGTGCTATGTATGTTTTCAGGGTTGGACATATTATGGTAAGATGCTTTAAAAATGCTAGCAACATGGGTCTTAGTTTTTCTGCTTGCATTTTGCCTGAACACACATTGTCCATGATCGCGGATTCAGTCGGGTGTTGTTATATGTTTCTGATAAATAATTTCTATGGTTTCCTCTTCATGTGCAGCACAGAACAACCAATTGAAAACATACATAGCACCATGAGAAAATTTTATGGAAAGAATGTTTAGGAAAATGTCATGTGCATTTTAAAAATCTTACTGAAATGCAGACTTATGGAAAGAGTTAGTAATATACCGAAATCATACTCTTCGAAATTAGGTTTAGGTTACACTTTAAAATCTCACCACGTCAAAATTTTATGGAAAGAATGTTTAGGAAAATTTTATGGAAAGAATGTGTAGGAAAATGTTATGGAATAGCACATGTTGATTTTGGTATGCTGGTGAATAAAAACTCCACTTATATCAAGGAAATGGGTGTAGGTAGCAGATGAGATTATGGTTGTCTTGGCTATCAAGGACACTTAAAAAGCTGTAACAAACTACGGAGTTCGCCTTGGAACTGAAATGATGAACGAAAGTAAGCCTAATGACATCAAGTATTTGCATCTTTAGACACTACATATGCATCGGTCAGTATTTGCAATTATCACGGTCAGCTTCACATCTTATTATAATTACATTATTTATCCAATAATTTTACACTAATTTTATGGGGATATATAAAAGGAGTTTGTTTAACAACATTATTTCCGTCTAGCAAGTCTACGCCGTCACCGACAATGATGATGGATGTCGGATATCGGGCTGATTGAACAAACACTATCATGGTAATTTATCGATTTTACACGAATGATAATCGATTTTGATCTGTAACAATGATATCGCTGTCAATTCTGAATCGAATAGTTGGTTTCATAATCAATTAATGATAATGGATTTTGATCTGAAGGGTGTATGGATTATGGAGATGACGTCCTTCTCAATTTTGAGGTTATGATTTTTGCAGGAGCCATCTTCTTCACCTTATGATGAATGAGGTAGTACTGTCACTTTACTTTTCCTTTCTTTGACAGATACGTCCTTACATATGCACGTGTTTATTCACTGAATTTGATGAGTTTACTTAATGTAATTTTTGTCTCTTAATATAATATACTTAATCATGACTGGATTGATTATGCATGCATTAAATAAATATGCCCATGATAATGGTGCAAATGTTTCCTACATGCACTCTTGCAAGGTTATGTGCCTTATTGGATTTGTTTGGAAAGGCATTGCAACATACTTTTTTGTTGCTTTGTTATTTAATTTCTTAATGCAAATTTCTATGTGTTTTCTTCACTCTAAGTTAACCGTGTTCTTCTCTGCAGGGGTGATTTGATAAATATTCTTTTTGGCATTTACCATGGTACGCAGGATCATGCTCACGCGTTTTGTTAGTTTTTCAGGGCAAAATATTTATTATCCAGATCATTGGTGCAATGTTGAATGAAGTTAATAAAAAGAAAGCGTATTCATTTTAATTCTCACACAAGTGCAATATGAGGTTTGTTTGTGTTGTCATAGATCATGTGGTTCGATCATTTGTTGTTGCTAAATTTAGCGGGTAATGATGTTTGTACAGTGTGTTTTGATTTTGAATATTGTGTTTGAATAATTATTGATCATGACGTTTTATTGGCCATTTAATCTTATCCTCGAAGAATGCATGCGGTAGGAGTTGTAGTGTGTATAAAGTAAGATCACTTTTAAGCATATTTGTAAGTGTCTTTAACTATTCATATCCTTATCCTTGACCAATGTATTTTGGTGTGCTTAGCTGCCCTTTACAAGGACACAACTTCTATGAGAAGGATTATATTTCAAACTATGATGCTTGGGAGACATCTGTTAAAACAATGATGCTTTGCCTTCAGTATCTTGGCAATCAGAAAATTGAAAGACATTGGTGGTTCTAAATTTGGAATGATTTTCTACATACATCTACAAATGTCTTTAACTAACCCTTTTTTTGTGGTTATTTTTGTTTCACTTATATCGCTCTTCAATTATAACTATCATCTACAAATTTCTATATACACATATATCATTGTAAATATTTCATTCATGCCATTTCTTTTTGGTTATACTTAAATACCTTTTAAATTACTACAA
The DNA here is from genome assembly GCA_026214975.1 of Gentiana macrophylla. Classification (NCBI taxonomy): domain Eukaryota; kingdom Viridiplantae; phylum Streptophyta; class Magnoliopsida; order Gentianales; family Gentianaceae; genus Gentiana; species Gentiana macrophylla. The sequence continues at coordinate 154,362,057 of CM047805.1, read as the reverse complement.
GATCTATAAATTTCTACATACACAAATCGACTTTTTCAAATATAACGTTTCTCCAAGATCGCATGCGGTTCACTCTTATATATATATATATATATATATATATATATATATATATATATATATATATATATATATATTGTTTTTAAAGTTTTTCACTGTATATAACCGTTACAGACTTCCTTTATGTTTGGTTTAATGTTAGTCTGTCCTAGGAAAATACAAAGAAGATGAAAATAATACTAGTAGTGTGTTTGTTTTCTGTAGACGAATTGAATGGATCATTCTCAATACAATGAAAACATTAGCACATCATCAGAATAATAAGTACACCACATCTATGACTAGATAGTAGATACTCATCCAGAACAAAACATAATAACCAAGGACGGAGGCAAGTAGTACCTTTAGAAATTTAAGTTTTCATCAAAAAAAAAAAAAATATTACACTATAATATATATGTAAATTCAGGTTGCTCCATCAAATATTCTTAATCCAGCCACTCGACAAACTGTTCAAATCCTGGCTCCGTCTAATAACAACTAGATGCTAGTAGCTAATTACCAAAACACCCTCAACACTAAGAGATCTAAACTACCCCTGAGTTATATTATTTGCTAACAATCTTTGCTTTGTTTGTTTAATAGTGAGGACCACTGGAATGAGCACGTAACGCCTTGCACGACATATCTCCACTAATATTCCGGATTATGTCGGTGGCGATTTTATTGTTTTGTGTGTCTCTCCTGTGTATTATATACTCTCGGCTTGTGTTTCGGAAAAATGCATCTTTTTTATATTTTATTTACAATTTCATTAACACAAGTTAAAGTGCATCATTGTTCACGGCTTGAAGAAGCCAATACGGGAAAGAAGAGATCCACAAGATCTATCTTTACACATTTTTTTACATAACGAGCCAATTCATGATTAGTCGAATTTTCAGCCTGAGAAAACAAAAGACAGTTTAATATTAATATGGCCATACACAAAAGAAATGTTATATATCAAAACTCAATGTCCCATCCATATACTTTTACAAGTCATGAATTACATTACTAAAAAGGTTATAAAAAACAGAATTGACCTACAAACCATTTAAAATAAGGGTCAATTATTTAAAATGACTGATTTTCAGCTTATTAGGGGTAATAGGACATTCCAAAATCTTATTTAGTTATAAGGACATTCTAATTTTAAGAAGGAAACTTATTTAGTTATAAGGACATTCTAATTTCAAGTGGATAAAGAAGAGAAGGAAAAAAAAAAAGAAAAAGGAAGGAATCTCTTTCTTTTTTTTTAATTTTTAAATTCACCATATTTCTAAAGGTTATATATTTTGATCTAAAACTCGGATCATCAAAATTATTTCACTAAAATTCATATTTTTCCGTCTTCTTTATTCTAAAATCAAATTTGATATTTTTTCCGACTAAATTTCATAAAATCGATTTTTTCTTCATAAATATCGACGTGACATATTGATCACCGTCATGCATTAACCACATACCCCGATGCATTGATGATAAGTCCACCATATGTGGTTATTCTTGGATCATTTTGGCCTGTTTTAATGCCTATTTTGTGATTTTCGTATGATAAATTGCCTTTTGGACTAGACACATGTTGTGCGCTTTGATATTTTGCAGATATGATGAATCCGAGCATAAAAGGCAATGAAAACGAGCTAAAAAGAAGTCAAAATCATGAAGGCAAGAAGAATCACACCAGGTGTGGAAGAATGAAACAGGTGTGAAAAACGCAGAAACTATCCCAGATTTCTCTGGCGCCAACGAAATGTTCGATTGGTTGACACAACTTCCAACGTGATTTTCATGTTGATGGCGCAAATTTGGATGGATTTACACGCATATTTTTAGGGAATTTTATTTTAGGAGATAAATTACACAATTTAAATTAAGGAAAATTCCTATTTATCCTAAAATAATTTTCTTAAATTGGAAAAAATCATCACACAGGCATTAATCATCAAGATAGGCGACTCTTCCTCCTTTCTTCATCATCATCATCTCCCATCCCCAAGAACAAGGATTTTAGGGTTTAAGAATTCAAGAACGAAGCTTTTTTGAGGTTTGATTATTTTATGCAATACTTTGACGGTTTATTTCTTTCTCTTTTCTCCTTTCTTTTATTTATTTATTTTTCTTGTCAAAGTATGAAGTTTATGATTGAATCTTGGAATATTGATATGGAATGTGAGTAGATATCAGTTTTAGGATTAGGAGGAACCGGATATGAATATATGATGTAAAAACTCAATCTTTCCTTGTTATGAATTTGATGCTTATAAATTGATTCTTGTGTGCTATTCTTGTTTGATTGTCGAATTTAATAGCCTGAGAGGGTGAATAATCGCAATTTACGTAGAGAAATTATTCGATTAATTAGTGACCGAAAAGTACTACTTAATTGATGCCTTAGGAAACAAGAATTGAATCTAGGGTTTTATTGGAATGAAAATTTGGTAAAAACCTAGATGGCATGAAATTATGGTTCTTTAAGGGATCTAAATCCATTCTTAATCGTGGGAAACCGGGTGGAGTATGACTTTAGGTACGATCACGAAAATAATTCGATAGAATATTTTTGTGATAAAATTTGATAATTGCATTTATAAGTGTAAATTTCATATCTTGGGGGAAATATTGTTGGTAAGTCATATAGTAATTCCGTGGTGACTCCGAAATCCTAGAAATGCTTCTAAATTGGATCTTCACCTAAATCTTGAAGTTCTTGGCTTGTAGTTATATTTTCTTTATTTTCTTTATTGTTAGGATTTTTAGAAAAAACCTACAAATATTTGATTTGTCTAGCTAATATAAATCGGGAATTGTTTGGTGATTGACTACAAGTCCCCTGTGGGATCGACATCCTAAGTACTACTCGATAAGCCGTGCGGCCATGGTAGCATTTAGTGATTATATTGAAAATCACACAACAAGTTTTTCAGCGCCGCTGCCGGGACTTCGTGTCAACATCGAACGTGTTTTTGATTTTGTTAGACTAGACTTTTTTTTTTTTTCCTCACCATAGCAAGTTGCACTTGCTACGGTGAGACCTTTTGCTTTTGATTTTTTTCTTTTCTTGTGCGAGAAATTTGAAGTGCCACCTTTCATGGATTCATTTTACTCTCAGATTCGATTGCTCAAGTGACACCAACTGATGAGAGGAGGTATGGAAATAGACTTAACCAATTTAAAGTGAGATGTTCATATTGTGGTGGAAACCATTGTGAAGCTCAGTGCAATGGAGGTTATTCATCCCACCAATGGAATACTTATGACAATTATGGTGCAAGTCATGAGAATCAATTCCAATATAGCCACAACTATGCATCAACATACAATGGTGGGAGGAGTAACTATCCTTATTCTCCGTGGGGTCAAGATCAAAGCAATTGGAAACAACAAGTGTTCCTCACTCAGAGTCCAAGTCTAACATTGAAATTTTGTTAGAGAAATCTATAGAGAGCAGAGAGAAATTTTCTAGAGAAATGGCACACCTATTGTGTCCTCGCTTCCACAAAAAGTGGAACTGACTTTGGGAGAATTAGTTGCACGTAATCGCCATGTTCTTGAAGATGAAAGGAAATGGAGAAGGCGATTCAAGAGCGGAGGCCGACCTTGAAAGTCGTGGGGATGAAAATCGTGATCCTTATGAGATCCCACATTGTCTTGATCTAAATGTTTTCGGTGATTCTTTCTCAAAGATTGCAGAGTGTTTGGGCCTTCGTATTAACAAGAGTGAAGCCACATGGAAATTCGAACCATCTCCACAAGATAACGGTGCAATAATTCCAGATTCAACATTGATGAGCCAAGAAAAGGATGAAAAGGGAGGTAAAAATATTGCGTTTGATTTGAATGCATTTGATAATGATAACCCCCCTTCATTGTATAATGATGTTGAATTTATGGATGTTGAGCATGTAGAGTATATAGATGTTGCACCTCTAATAGTCCATAATTCTCTTAGATTTGTCATGAGCATTGATAAAGAGATTTATAAATTGTTAAGTGGCACTTCATATTTTAGAGCTAAATTGATTAATCGCTTTTTAAGAAGGCATGATTATAGGCTCCCAATGCTATATTTGAAAATCCTTGTTAATATCCTTGATATGTGGAGAAAAATGCAAAGGGATGCCCTTCTTTGGTTTAGTCCTCCTTGACAATGATGTTTAAAGATGGTCCAACTGAAGACTATAAATTCAGAATGTTTTTTTTATTTTTTTTATTTTTTTCTTTCTTGCTTAATGAATAAATAAAGGAAGAGAGTTGTCCTCTCGGTCCTTTAGTCTTGGTTTGTTTTGTTTTTGGTGTCGGTTTGCGGCCAGATAACTTTGCACAAGAGGAACTTCATGGATTTTGATGCCATGGTGTGGAATATTTAGTGTGAGAAAACCACGATCGAGGTGAAAGGAAATTTCGAGGTGCGATTTGAGGCCATCTTTTAAAGCGAAACGGGGGAGACGGTTTCAAAAAAAAAAAAAAAAAAAAAAAAAAAAAAAAAAGGCCCTGAAAATGACGCAGATATCACACCCAGGTGTGATTTTTATCACACCCAGGTGTGATTCTTCCGTCAAAAAAAAAAAAAAAAAAAAAGGTGTGCCTAGAATTGACGCGGTATCACACCCAGGTGTGATTTTTATCACACCCTGTGATTCTCCTGTCAAAAAAAAAAGAAAAAAAAATATATATATATATATTTTAATTCTTGCCCTCTTCCTCACTTTTCACCACAACTTTCATACCCATGGACCACCATCTCCTACCACCACCTCCCACAACTCCGCCAACCATCACTCCGGTCACCGGAAAATGACCACCCCGCTTTCCGACCACCACCTCTTTCCGGAGTCCGGCGAATGACCATCATTAACACATTCTTCGAGAGTCGAACGACGGCTTGCCTCCCTCGATTGCTCGTGCTCCCTCTTCGATCCGTCGGCGTTCGCATCACGATTCGGTGAGTTTCTTTCTTACCCTAACTTGCTTGTCATTTATTTACATTGGGGACAATGTAACATTTACGTGTGAGGCGGGTCACTTGTGTAGTTTCCTTGGTTGTTATTCGAGTCTTTTGTCTTAGGGTCAATAAAAGTCACTTAGGTAGTCCATGTGTCGAGTCGTTTGAGTCCATGTCTTGCTTGGATTACACACAACCATATCGAGTATGATTTGAAATGCATGAAAATTGTTAGAGACTACTTTGATAAGAAAGATGCATGATATAATATGTTTGATTCCACTTGATAGATAAACCACACGTAAATGTGCATTGATTTTTGTTGAGAATGATTGAGATTAAGTGAGTAGACAACCTGTCCGGTGAGATGTTCCGCCATAATGATCGACTACTTGAGTCTCCTCACCCAAAATGAGCGTTTATTTTCTCTTCCATGATTTTGTTCCTTTAGAACTTGTGTTGCATCTTATTGATATTACCATGGTACTTGCATCTATACTAAAATGAGTAAGGCACTCGTTTCTTCATTTACCCACACTTAACACCCTTACTAGCCATATATTATGCCCACACCCCACAAAAAAAAAAAAAAAATTGAATAGCCCAAATTCTATTTTGCCCGGCCTTAAGATTAATGGGATGTTGACTACTAAATTCTGAAAACTCGATTACAAAGAAATTAAGCTTGGGGGAGTCCGTTTTGTGTCTTGAATATTATTTCAAATACAAAAAAAAAAACAAAAAAAAAAAATGAAAAAAAGGAAAGAAAAAGAAAAAGAAAAAAAAGAGTCAATAAAGGAGTGCAATCCCAAAATAGCCTCCTATGTTGTTTTAGTTTTTGTTGTGTAATAAAAAGGGAGTGACGTCTTTATCCTCCCAAAGTATAAAGTCATGTTAGTAGCTCGTTGTTAAAGAATTGTGTAGTTGTTGGACAAACCCCCCTGAGATCTCACGAGTTGATGAATTAGTAGTCACATGTTTCACTAGTTTTAATGGCCTTGAACCACCTACCATGATATATATCCTACACTTACCATTTTTACCACCATTTCAAGTAATTTTCCTACCTTTCCGGCTATTCTCTACCATACCTTCTTCTAAGTCCTTATGATTTGTGTGGTGCATGTTGTTTTTGGCGGTTGACATGAGATAATATACAAGCATATAGTAGGGCAATTTCATTGGAATGAGCTTGAGAGATTAACCACCTCACAAATATGAGTGTTGAGCGATTTTATCCCATTTGAGGGTCTACTTGTTTGGTTGATCTCATTCTTAGTGGAAGTCTTTGTCCATGTTTAAGTGTGGTATTTTGAAAGAGGTTGACCATGTTTATATTATGCATATCGAGGCTCGTGTACTTTGCATCCTACTTGAGATTGTTCTATGTGTGTTCTAAGTTCTTCGTCTTGAGTTGATATTTTGACTTGCTTGGGGACAAGCAAGGGTTAAGCTTGGGGGAGTTTGATAAGTCCACCATATGTGGTTATTCTTGGATCATTTTGGCCTGCTTTTAATGCCTATTTTGTGATTTTCAGATGATAAATTGCCTTTTTGGACTAGATTACTGTTGTGGCTTTGATATTTTGCAGATATGATGAATCCGAGCATAAAAGGCAATGAAAACGAGCTAAAAAGAAGTCAAAATCATGAAGGCAAGAAGAATCACACCCAGGTGTGGAAGAATGAAACAGGGTGTGAAAAAATGCAGAAACTATCCAGATTTTCTACAGGCCAACGAAATGTTCTGATTGGTTGACACAACTTCCAACGTGATTTTCATGTTGATGGCGCAAATTTGGATGGATTTACACGCATATTTTTAGGGAATTTTATTTTAGGAGATAAATTACACAATTTAAATTAAGGAAAATTCCTATTTATCCTAAAATAATTTCCTTAAATTGGAAAAAATCATCACACAGGCATTAATCATCAAGATAGGCGACTTCTTCCTCCTTTCTTCATCATCATCATCTCCCATCCCCAAGAACAAGGATTTTAGGGTTTAAGAATTCAAGAACGAAGCTTTTTTGAGGTTTGATTATTTTATGCAATACTTTGACGGTTTATTTCTTTCTCTTTTCTCCTTTCTTTTATTTATTTATTTTTCTTGTCAAAGTATGAAGTTTATGATTGAATCTTGGTATATTGATATGGAATGTGAGTAGATATCAGTTTCTAGGATTAGGAGGAACCCGGATATGAATATATGATGTAAAAACTCAATCTTTCCCTTGTTATGAATTTGATGCTTATAAATTGATTCTTGTGTGCTATTCTTGTTTGATTGTCGAATTTAATAGCCTGAGAGGGTGAATAATCGCAATTCTACGTAGAGAAATTATTCGATTAATTAGTGACCGAAAAAGTACTACTTAATTGATGCCTTAGGAAACAAGAATTGAATCTAGGGTTTTATTGGAATGAAAATTTGGTAAAAACCTAGATGGCATGAAATTATGGTTCTTTAAGGGATCTAAATCCATTCTTAATCGTGGGAAACCGGGTGGAGTATGACTTTAGTGCGATCACGAAAATAATTCGATAGAATATTTTTGTGATAAAATTTGATAATTGCCTTTATAAGTGTAAATTTCATATCTTGGGGGAAATATTGTTGGTAAGCCATATAGTAATTCCGTGGTGACTCCGAAATCCTAGAAATGCTTCTAAATTGGATCTTCACCTAAATCTTGAAGTTCTTGGCTTGTAGTTATATTTTCTTTATTTTCTTTATTGTTAGGATTTTTAGAGAAAAAACCTACAAATATTTGATTTGTCTAGCTAATATAAATCGGGAATTGTTTGGTGATTGACTACAAGTCCCTGTGGGATCGACATCCTAAGTACTACTCGATAAGCCGTGCGCTTGCGGTAGCATTTAGTGATTATATTGAAAATCACACAACAATTGACCACCGGGATCCATTAACCACCCAGATGCATTGACCGCCGCGATTCATTGACTACCCTGATGTATTGACCGCTTCGATCCATTGTCAACCTTGATCAGTGACATTTCATTGTAACGATTTATGCAATGACGTCTCATTGTAGCCATTTATGCAGTGACTTCTTATTGCACCGATCTATGCAGTGACGTCTTATTGTATCGAACTATGCAGTGTCATGTTATTGTAACGATTTATGCAGTGAAGTGTTATTGTAACAATTTATTCATACATTTGGTTGTAAAAATCTGCCTTTAAACAAAAAAACAAAAGAAATACAGTTATTTTACAAAGTTATCGAATATTTAAACCAACACTAATCAAATAACAATATCAATTAAATATTTAAAGATAACAAAGAAATAAAGTTACTTTACAAAGTTATCAAATGTGTGTATCAAGTTGTATATGCGGTGACATCAATATCATTGCATCAGTTATCTAATTGTAAATACAAATCATCAATGTCACCGCTTGAGACATCAATGTCATCGCATAAGTCATCAATGTCCTGCATCGATCGACATCAATGTCACCGCGATAAGTCATCAATGTCACCGCGATCGAGACATCAATGTCACTGCATAAGTTGTCAATGTCACTGCATAAGTCGTCAATGTCACTGCATCAAACATCAATGTCACTGCATAAGTCATCAATGTCCTTGCATCAGACATCAATGTCACTGCATAAAACCTAACAACTGCATCAGTTAGCTCTGCTCTTGTTTTGCATTTCTCCAAATGTGGAGCTTTTAATATGGATAAGTACAAGTTTGGTGAAACTACAAAGACTCTTCACTATGACTCTTGTAATGGCCACACGTTGTTTGTGCCTCACGATAATTGGATTCATTGTGCAATCCTCAATTCTTTAACACGATCTTGAATCATTTGACGATCTTGTTTAGCTTAATGTCCCCAGATCATTCATCAATGTCAACGATCGGACATCAATGTCCCTACATCATCATCAATGTCCCTGCATCAGACATCAATGTCCCTGTATAAGTCATCAATGTCCTTGTATCAGACATCAATGTCACTGCATAAGTCATCAATGTCCCTGCATTAGACATCAATGTCACTGCATAAGTCATCAATGTCACTGCATCAGTCATCAATGTCACTCCATCAAGTAGCATGTAAATCAGAAAAATATTTCTTACTTTGGTAGTTCTTGAGCTTACACTTCTTTGTCAAAAGGCATCAAAACCATTAAAAACAGAGCATGCTAAGCAAATGACAAACTACATAGCACGTTTTATATTGTTTACATAATAGAATCTCAAAGACATCCAATAACGAATACGGAACAACTTTTTGTCGTCTGATCGTTCACTTTCTCTTCCTGAAAAAGCTGTTCTTGGAGGCATTTATGGTGTTATTGCTCAGGTACTTACAATTCTTCTTGTAAAATGATACTCTTATTCTTCGCTCTAGATGATTTCTCTAAGAAAAAAGAACTTTCATTTAAGCGAATTAGGAGAAAAGAACTGAGAGCAATACGGGATTTGAAGTGATTGAAACTCAGGAATCAAAGAAGAATTCGGAACAGAAAATTCATTTGCTTTCATTCTTTAGCTTTTTTCATTCCTTATATACATCAACACAATTTACTAATGGCTGCTCAGAATATGTATGCTAACTGCCCTGTCGTCTAACCACACGCTTCGCATTACAGTAAGTTACACCAAGAGGAAACGCATGACGGGCTGTTACTTAAGGTTCCCTGTTGCTGAGCTAGCATTGACTTCAGCTGAAGTTGTTCATGCTTGTATGTCATTGATCATGTGTTGATTTAAGTACTCGAACTGACTTGTAAGCTGTATCCACATTAGAATTGCATCTGGATAGATTTTAACTAGCTGCTTTGTAGCAGCAGCTGTTGTTAGGTGCAGCATGATAAAAGTCATCAGATTAGAAGAAAGGTAAATTATGCTTGCATGATATCTTTTGGTGATGTATTGAAACGGAAGCAGTCTGACCTCATACTTGCAACTTGATGTAATTTATTTCTGACTGCTAAGTTCAAAGTAAAATAAACAAAGGGGGTCAATGGATTAAGTGTTTGAGATATGTTGATCCCATTTATCGGCTTCAGATACATGCAAACATTGAGGCTGCTGAGTGGCTCCATCCCTCAAAAGGGTGTGTTTAAAATCCATAGGGATCCATTTAGTGATCAGAGGAGCTCTGTATCATGATAAATTAGTGACGAAAATGTCATCTCAAAGCCCACTTTCAATTTTGGACTGTTTTTTTTGGTTTTGAAAATGGATGTTTGTTTGGTTTTCACTTGCTAGGTCGTGCCTAAACTTCGAATTTATTACTGCATCTGGGAAATGAAGAGGATGAATCTAGTGGAGGAAGTATCGGAACTGCTTCCGTGACATCCTTTTTGAACTCGGAAATGATGGTGGCTCGGCTCTGTTTATATACAGGAGATGGTAACAAAACAGAAATTAGATTGTCCTTATAACATAATAAGTTTTTAGAGTGTCCTAAATGATCATTAAGTCTCTAACGACGGCCTTATAACTAATAACCACTTAAAATAATTTGATATAACATGACTGTGACATAACAACCTAACATACTTTTTAATTTAATAAAACCTGATTCTAAAATATGTAGTCAACTTCAAAATGGGCCCTTTTTTCCTTTGAATTTTTAGATTTCGGCACACTTTTAAAATGAGTCATATCAAATAGTATCAATTTTCAGCCCAATACTCATTACCGGAGACTCTTAACTTCCCACACTGTTTTCAGAGAGCTACCTTGAACACAATATAAGGAATAGCCAAGTAACTTGCATTCGTCCCTTTGGGGACATCCGATAAAATTGGAACGATACAGAGAAGATTAGCATGGCCCCTGCGCAAGGATGACACGCACAAATCGAGAAATGGTCCAAATTTTTTTTCTCTCTTTTTCCCTCCCCAGGATTTTCATCAGTTTAAAGTAGAACTATTTTGGATAAATCAAAGGTTTGTGTCAAAATTTTCAAAAGTTGTGTAATCAGATTGAGGGTGCTAAAAAGAGAAGGAAACAAAATTTAAGAGGGATAAGGAAGTGATTCTTCTAATTAGAACTGCCACAGCATATAAATTGTCCCCAGACCAGAAGAGAAGACTCCATTTTCTGAAATTCATGAAAAATGGCTACTGTGTAAGGATGTTCCCTAGCTTTGCTGATCTTTTGTTTTCCTTACCAACAAGGTTGTGGTGGTGACTAACCATTTAACAATGATTGGGGCAAGTGAATGTACAGGTTTGGCATGCATGATGATGATATATGAAACATATACATGTTAAACACACAAAACATTTCTAGGGAAATTGTTATTAATCACATGTTCTCAGAAGAGACAAATACTAACACCGTGACCGCAAGGCATTTTGTTTGTTTGTTACCGAATACATAAAACACCCTACACTTGATGGAGATGAAGAATTCCCCAATGATCTAATAACACTATTATGTTCATTGTCTACGATGTTTTCAAGCCCTGAAAACGTCTCTCATCCAATACTGTGATGCAATAGAATCTCCCCATCAAAAACCTACATGAACTTCGGAGCACTGCTACGTACCAGGACCAGTCCTCCCCTCACCAACCTACAGCCTTCTTCTTTATTCTCCTCTCTTATTCTGAATCATCGCTATAATATATGATGAATATCAGCCATGAATTTGTTGCTGCAAGATCCATAGACATGAAGCCACCACCATCGTCAATACATATTTCTTTTTCTCGGTTCAGAAAATCCCAGCCACCTATATTATCAGGCATTAGGAGGAGGTGTAGCTATTGCCAAAAAAATCAGCAGATCCCCTCAGCACATCCTTGTGCCGGTGCCAATGCGAGTAAAGGGCCTGTAACCTGTTGGAGACTGTACTCTGATCTATCCCATGCGGAGCTCCACCATATCCATTTGCATTGGTTAATTGCACACTTCCATTTCGTGGCACTCCCATTATCAAAATCAAAAGCTCCAAATGGATTCTGTTAACAGTTCAGAGACAAAAAAGCAGTTTTAAGTTGTTAAAAAGAAGTGTTATTTGGACCTTTATAGCTATAAGTTAAACATTGAATTAAGGCAAACTATCCCCTACATGCTTCTTACTTTATCTTATAACTACGCAACTTTTTTATCACATGAAAACTCAAAGTTAATCTGAAAAACAGCTTGTTATAATGATTATCCTAATTCAAGTACCTGTTGAAATTCCACAAGTCGAGTCAGATGATGTAGTTCAAGAATTGTAGGGGAAGTTGCAAAATGCAAAATCAACAAGCTTGTCACGTGCTGAAATTCATTCACGGCTCCATATGATGAGCGTGTCGTTGATGACGTATGGAAAATATGTTGCTAACCTTATCCACGTCCTTCAGCTTGTGCCCTCCATATAGTTTACATCCGGTGCCAAACCAACTTAAAAAATAGCATTGAAGTTCTTTGTTCCCTTGCACATAAGGGGTTACACTAGCAATCTACGTGCAAGAAACCTCTCAACTTGCGGAATCATAATGCTCTCTCATGGCAGTCCCCCAGAGCCTTAACACACCGATAAAAGTTGTAATCATATGATCAGACGTCATGAGTTTGAACCATAAATACAAACTCAAATAAAAATACAACATTTTCCTAGACCTTGCATAGGCAGGATGTTTTCATGTACCAAATTCCCCCCTTAGTCTAACATTTCCTCACTATACCACACCTATTCCAAAACCTTCCTGTTTCGTGAAATCGTATCCACTTTTCTTCATCTCTAGATAAAGAGTGCCGAGCATATTCTGAACGGGTACAGTATCAAGGTGAGGTTTGCCACCAACAACAAATACACGCACCTGATCTCCAACTTGAATCCAGCTACAACCCGGTTGTTTTTTCAGCCCCATCTCTTTCACTGTCGTCCTCAATCTTGCAGCTTCTTGCCATTGCCTATTACTAGCAAAAATGTTTGATAACAGCGTATAAGAACCAGCATTTTCAGGTTCTGCCTGTATTAGCTTTTCTGCAACCTCCTTCTTTAAGACAGCATCCGTTTGAAGATTAAAACCAGCAATTAAAGTTCCTAATGTAAAGGCAGATACGTTCATGGGAAGCTGCTGTATAAACTCCAATGCTTCTCTTAATCTGCCTGCTCGACTACATAGATCAACTAGGGCGGTCAAGTGATCTTCTCTTAACTTTATTGATTTATCATTCACAAGCATGGCAAAATATTTAAGCCCTTCTTGAACTAAACCTGAATGGCTGCAAGCAGAAAGCAATCCTAGATATGTCACTTCATCTGATTTAATCCCATAAGACGAGATTTGCTCAAACAATTCAACGGCCTCTCTTCCACAGCCATGAAATGCATATGCTGCAATCATACTATTCAAACAGACCAAATCCATGCATCCTGTGACATGGTAATCAAAAAAATTCTTGGCTGTTTGTAGTTCTCCGCATTTTGAATACATGCTCAGAATTGCAGATAGAACAAACTTATTGTTCTGGTAGGGTGTTTTTGCAATTATTTGATGAATCTGCTTTCCTTGGACAAGATCAGCGACGTCACTACACGCACTTAGTATGCACACATACGTTCTTTCATTTGGTTTTACCTTGCTATCTGCCAGCATATGATGAAACAGCAACATTGCTTCCTCACTTTGATTGTTCTGCACATATCCATCAATCATTGCGGTCCAGGAAACAACATTCTTTTCGGGCATGTCAGCAAACAGCCACCTTGCTCTCCTCATATCTCCGCCCTGTATACAGCCTGCTATCATTGCATTCCACGAGGAGATATTCTTCTCGGGCATGCTCTCAAACAAATCAAATGCTTCATTCAATCTTAAGTTCCTTGTGTATCCCGTGATCATAGCATTCCAGGATACCACATTTCGCACTGGCATCTTGTCAAACAAAATCCGGGCCTCGTTGATTCTGCCATTTGCTGACAAACCTGATACCATGGTTGTCCAAGAAATTATAGTCTTCTCAGGCATATGACTAAAGATCCTATTTGCCTCTTCGATCATTCCGTGCTCTAACAAACCCACTAAGATTGTATTCCATGAAACTGCATTTCGCTGATCCATCTCGTCAAACAGCTGCAAGGCTTTCTGAATATCACCGCTTTTAACAAACCCATGAATCATAGTGTTCCAAGTAATCACATTCTTTTCAGGGATTTCCTCAAATAGCTTCTCCGCATCAGCGCTACTACCAGTTTTAACATACCCATTGATCATAGCTGTCCAAGTGACGACGCTTTTCTTGGCATCAAGTCTGTCAAATAACGCTCTTGCTTCTTCCATCATACCCCGTTTTGCATACCCAGCAATCAGAGACGTCCATGAAATAACATCTGGTTCAGACGTTTTATCAAACACTTTACGGGCTTCCTGAAGTTGACCTTCTCTACAAAGCCTTGTAATCGTGCAATTGGACTTTGATACATCTTCAGCAACTGTATAATTCAGTCCGGACCTACAAAAGTGCCGAACTTTCGATGAATAGTTGGAGTTATGGTTTAGGAAATAGCTGAAGGAGAATAAAAATCTAAATGGCCACGACATGAATGCATAAAAAATTGAACGGTGGGCAAGCATGTTTGTTTGAATTGGATTAAAAACTGTCATTTGTTACAAAACTCATTTTATCCTTCGCAACTCTGTAGCTTGCTGTGTGGTGCTCAGATATTTTGTTGCTCTGCTCTTAAATCTTTTTGTGTCTTGTTTCAAGTTTCTCCTCTCTTTTGTTTTTGGTAAAATTTTAAAGGGAGAATGATGGAGAAAGATATAAATATTTCATCAATTAAGTAGAAGGACAGTTTTTTGAAACTTTTGCATCAGAGTAATGATAGAGGCACAACAAAAATTACACAACGGATGCCACAACATGATCTCTCACCCTTGATTTTGATAGGTCACATCACAATCAATTAACACCCATCAAAATCAAGGGTGGAAGATCACATGCAAGATCCGATGTGTAATTTTTGTTGTGCTCTATCATTACTCTTTGCATGTAAAAGACAAAATTACTTATTCATTGTGAAATTCACGTGTTCAAATTTCTTGTTTAAATTCACTGCCGAAATTCATATTAAATTCACTAATTTTCAAAATTCATTATCGAAATTCACTGATTTTAAGGATTCACCGCTTAAATTCACCGATTTGGGATTCACTGGGAGATTCACCGATTTTGAGATTCATTTTGCTGTTGTCCTTCTCGTTATAAAAATTATGCAGTTGTCCTCCCTATAAAAAATATGTAGTTGTCCTGTTACTTAAAAATATTCCAGATTGTGTCATTATCCTTAATTTCCTAAATTTTAAAATACAACCATAGAAATGTTATATCAAGTGACAAATTTGATGGTGGTCCGACTACAAGTATGATTTGTGTTTCTGAACCACCATAAAATTACTTGTTTTTCAAATTGTTATTTGTGTATATATATATTTATTGATTTTTTTTCAATATACTATTAATTGAATATAAAGGCTTTTACTAATAACAGACTAACTAATGTCAGTTACATTATTTAGAATTAGGTTAAAGGTTTAACCGAGAAAAAAATAGTATTTTGAACGAAACACCCAAAACGACTTCGTTTTGTTCGTAAGAGGATGCCACCCGAGCCCGGGCCTCGTCTCTAAGTATGATATCAAGACTAGGGGTGAACATGGTTCGGTTCGGCCGGTTTTTTACAACCGAACCATTTTATACGGTTTCCAATTTTTGAAACCAAACTAGAACGGTTTTCAGAGGTAAACCATTTGTTCGGTCCGGTTTGGTTCAGCTTGGTTCCAGATTTTTACGGTTTTCTTTAACAGTTAAAATTATTGATAGAAAATCACAAATTGTCTCGTAACAAAAATGATAATATATGTAATACATTAGTACTATTATGTCAGTAAATCAAATTAGATGATTTAACAAATGTTTTATATCTAACTAACATCTACCAATGCGAATCTTAAAAATCCAAAAACCAACCATACTTCAACACCATCCAACACAATGAACTCGACACCTACCATTGAATTCCCAAGTTTTGAACTCGACATCTCTTACTTATTGGAATTCATCAATGAATCATCAACTTCAGAAAATACTAATAATGAAATAATCGTTATATTATTGAATATCAAATCTCAAAATCAATTAATTAGATAAAATAATATTTTGAGTATTGTCAAGGGAGAAAGATGAATGCATTTGTTTCATAAGTAAGCGAGCGATAAATTTAAGATAGTTAACTTTCAAACATTTCAAACAAAAAAAACAAGTGATATACTTTTGTGTTTCATTTCGTTAGAAGATGTTTGTCATTTTATTTTCTCCAAAACACCAACTCTGATTTTGATTATCTCAACAATATTATTGTCCAAAATAATCTAATTATAAGCAAATAAAATAAAAACATATATAAAACTAATGTCTATAAATGCATTTATTTATATAAGATGTCAAATCTAACAGATGAACAAATCTAAAAATGTCCATTATGAAGTTCATCAACATCATTAAAAGAAGTAAGTCATACAAATAAGCATCACATTTTTCAAATATTGGTGCTGAGGAAGTAGAAATCGAAGAAAGAGTTAGCGATGGTGAGTTGTAAACTGACATGTACTCGAGATTCTCTTAAATGATTGGAAATTGAAGACAAGTCTGTGAAATGATCAACAAAATATGAATCTTTAGGATATGAGATTAGTAATTGATCATTGATACATTACAAATACAAAGTTTAAACATGTTGAGTTGAACCTAAAAAACACATTGATATTTTAAAGTATTAATAGATGTGTGTGTGTCTATATATATATATATATATATATAAAATCTGGTTTGGTCCGGTTTTAAACGGTTTTTATTTTTTTAAATTGAAACCAAATTGTTTTTCACGGTTGATTTTTTTACAATACGAAAAACGATCAAAAAACCATGATTTATATATTTCCGATTTGGGTCGATTTGGTTCGACCGGTTGGTTTAATTTTCGATTTTTTTTTGTTCACTCCTTCAAGACAACCACTCATAAATAGTCTGACCTGATCTATCACTAACAAGTCGGAGTAGTTGGCATAAGAACAGCCGTAAGGGTATTAGCATCAGTCTTTATCTCCACCTTTATATCCTACATGTAGGGAAAAAATAGGGAAGAAGCAAAAAACTCTCCTCGCATCGAGATACTTTATCCCCACCCTACATTGGGGTGGATGAGACGATGTCACCTTCCCAATCTCAGACACACAGAGCTATCCTCTTATTTTTTTTTAATTTTTTTTTATGAAACGATTTTTTTTTTCTTTTCTTTCTGTTGAAATATAGCCCGTTGAAATATAAATATTGGAGTAAAATTGGAATTTAAAAGTAAGTTTTGAAAAATGTGTGTGTTCAAATATAGCCGTTGGAGTAAAATTTTGAATTTTAAAAATAATTTTGGAAAAATGTGTGTGTTCGAATATAGCCGTTGAAATATAGCCGTTGGAGTAAAATTTGAATTTGAAAAGTTACCTTTGACAAAATTATTTATAGTTAAAAAATGAATATTTTAATGTTGTAAGGATAGAGATAGAGATGCTGATGTAGAGTATTGTGAATTTAGTTGCTGTAAAGTAGGGATATGTATTTTTTAATAGTATATGTGAGGATATGGATAGGGATTCTCATGGGAATACCCTAAGAGTTAGTGCAACAAATATAGTACCTTTATATTTTTTTTCGTCAGAAATTAGTTTTTCTTTTTAAACGGTTAATACAAACTAATTGTAAAAGAATTGACTCACAACTTCTTGACCACAAATCCTAGTTGGTGCACCAAAATCAATAGGAATCCAACATTCTAAAATGGGCCCTTATCTGTAAAAACTTTCCACCAATGTATCCCTTTGAAAGTACTGACTTGATAATCCAAAACTTGCACCTGCACCTGCACCTGCACCACCCTAAATCTATGGCTTTTTTTCATCGTGGCAACCACGACTTCTCTCCTCTCCCCTACCTCCCCTCTTCTTTCCCTCCATTTTCCCTCAGTTCCATAGTTTGAACTCTCGCCTTTTTATCCTCGTTTATTTATAGCCGTTTTCCTTCTTCCACAAAAGCCTAGATCGACAATCTACCATTTGCAACCCCTATGAATCCTTAATTTCTCTGAAGCTGACATGTCTATGTTTAGCTTAGTTCAGGTTATCAATCATAATGGGTTTGTCTGTCATCTTGCATCTTTCTTTCTGTGCATCTGTCATGTCCAGGTCCAAATCTAATTGTCTGTTAAGCCTTGTCTAAGAATCAGTTTGATCTGCATTAGGTTATGTTCATCCTTGTATGCTTGCTTTCTGTAGTGAGAATATATTAGATGGATGAGCCTTGGTATGATATCTGAACATGCATCATGATCGATTTGTGATAAAATGAAAAGTGAATTGCAATCTGCCATCTGTGTGCATGAAACTTGAAATGTGATGAGTGAACTTTGCATGATCCACTCCCGAATGGTGAATGATATGATTAGATGACTGATTAATGTTTCCCCTCCCCAAATGAATACTATCACCAAGCCATCGGATTATTCACTGGACAAAGATAAAGAACTTCTACAGAAATCGTCTGGTAAAATCAAGAAAAAGAAAAACTACAATCCGGATATCGAACACAAAACTTTTGAACTTCAAAGAATTCATCAAATGACCGGTAGACGATCGAGGAAGAAAAATAATCGTTATACTGAGGATTTTGTTTCTTGAGCTAAGAAACTCGGTTTGTCATTTTCCCAAAAACTTTTAATCTTTTAAAAATAATAAGTTATGAAACTCGGCTTGTGAGTTTCAAAAATATTTTTAGCTTTCAATAAAATTGCTACTTAAAAAAAAAAGAAAAAAAAAAAAAAAAGGCAAAAGGCGAAAAAAAAAGATATTAATTAATATTTATCATGATATACGTTTTTCTTTTCTTTTTTGAACTAGTTGAGATAGAACAAGATTCTCAAAATTATAATTAGGAACAGACTCGGTAAAGGGCATATGGAAATAACAATATCATTAACAGTAACACATCATAAACAGATCGAAAAGGCTTTCAAAAACAAAAGATAACAAAACCAACTCCAGATAGCCCAGATGACAGGGATAAACCATTCAGCTCTTCATATATAGAGTTCTAACTTCATGTTGGAGGCATGGTTTAATTTTATCGTCAAAAAAAGCAAGCAAACAAACAAACAAAGAACAACAATATGTAATAAAATTCTCTTAAAAGGTTTGGTTCTAGTCCCAAAAAGCTGTAGATTTCAATTCCCACAAGACAAAGAATAACGGAATTACGAAGATACACATTACAAATTTTGTGCCATATCTAGCACCTTGCTAGAATGAGACTCTCTATTAATAAAATAAATCTTTTCGCTGTTAAAAAAAAAATAAATTATACCAATCGCATAGAAGTAAAGCGAGTATTCACCAATTGCAAGACCTAACCAAATCAAGCATAAAATTTGAAGGTCGAAAACCCTAATTCCTGATGCCTAAGTAAATTGAAGATCACTGAAACCGAAATTGGCCCAATAATTCATATGTTCGCTTACCGATATAAGTCGCGACGCTGTTTCGACGACGAGATACCGATGAAATGATCGGGAGCCTTTGCAGAATACGAAAACCAACAACAGCTACAAAACCTCCTCTTTGGAGGTCTTCAGCCACCAATTTTGCCACTAATAACAATTGTGTTTCTCGGATGGAATTTGTGCGGTTTGTGGGACTGATGTGGAGACGATTGGCCATTGCTGGTTGGATTGTACAATTGCCCGGAAGGTAAATATGGAATTTGGAATCAAATAGCAAGTTGTGGAGAGAACATCGACTGCATACCTTTGCGGATGTGTTGGATCTTGTTTTAAACATACATGATGACTCCTTTTGTGGTAAACTCCTTTATCTCTTTTGGCTTATTTGGAAAGCCCGATATTCTTGGATTTTTGATAAACAAAAGCTATTTATCTATCATCGATGTTGGAAGAAGCTGAAATTGAAAGCTGCAAATTCTTGGCTATCATTAATAATACGCTGGCTGGCAGCATGATTCACCCAAATTGGCCTGACAAATGGAGCAAAACACATTAGTACCAAATCTAGGAGGGAGAATACTGAATACATGAAAGAAATGGAAAAATGTAGAAAAAAAATACAATGGGTAAAGATATAAGACTAACTTTGAGAAGATACTGCCAACAGGGACAGACCCAATGTGTAATGGGTGGCCAGTGCCCCCAGTGAGATTCGAAAATCGACGTCTTTTTGTAGGTAAAAAATGTAAAAACACTATTGATGTCTCCACTCGTCTTTTGAATTTATTCCGGTGTCCCAATTGAGATTTTTTTTTGGCCATTGTTGAATTTCACAGCTGGTCGTTGTATTATTCTACGATGCAAACTAAATGAAGATTAAAAATCGTGGCCAACCTATATAATCGATGTAGATGTCAAAATCTTCAAAATTGTATGCACCACCAAAACCCGTGGACCTCTAAATACAAAACCCTAGTTTTTTCTCTCGATTTTGTAAAGTGTGCGCACGAGTGAGTTTTATAATTAGGTCAAAAACCTAATTTGAATATAAAATAGTTAATTAGGAGTATCTAAAATCAATTTTCTTTTACTTCAAGTAAAAGAAAACCAATTATCTCACTTTTGTTATTTACTAAATAAATGATATTTTGTTCGCATAATTAATTAAGAAACTATTTTTCACTTAATCAATGTGTCACCTTTCATTAAAAAAAAACTTAATTTTTTGAGAAACCAACAAATTTTATTAAAGCAAATCATAACGCGCAGACGGAGATTACATCAAAAGAGGATGGGTACCTCAAGAAATAGACTCTCGAGGACGCAGCGACCTTTGTTCAGCAGCAAGCAAGTGTCTTTGGGACATTACGTAACGTTTAACAAAAGTAAAGCGACAGGAAGCAAAAGAGGTCGAAGCTGAGAGACAATCATGAGCAAAGGCAGCCCAAAACTGACAGATCCTCCGACGGGCGTGAGAGGGCCTGAATGCAAGATAGACAGTCTCTTTCAAAGATCATAGAAGATAAGCGAAGCCAAACTGCCTTTGAGAGAGCAAATAAGATCGCATGCATCTCCAAAAGTTCCGGGGCATCACCCTGGTCTAAGTGGAAAGAGAAGCCGCCACAATAGTCCCCTCTGGATCTTTAAAAATCAGCCCGATACCCGAGCCAGAACTTGCCACTGAAGAATCCGTATTACACTTCCATGTCCCCGAAGGCGGTGGAGCCCAAACGACCGAGTGTTGGATTCCCTCCGGCTCAACATCAGCATCACTCGTTACCTGCCTGTACTCAAGAGCTGCTGCAGAAGATGGCGAGACAAAGCGGGAAACATAGATAGGCGTACCCTTAAGACCCACTACATTGCTCCTTTCAAAGATTCCATAGAGTCAAACAGAACTCAGACATCTCTTTTGCAGATAGACGCTCCACAAGGCCCCCGAAGAACTTCTGAAACCCAAACGACTACCGAACCAACCGACTCCCAAAGGAGAAGGCCCCCCAAATTGTCTTAGCATAGTCACAATCAAACAAAACATGGCGCATAGTTTCCCGTTCCCGACAACATTCCAAACAGACTCCATCCCCGAGCTGCCGCTTGAGAAGATTCTCCCCAATCGGTAAGCAGCTTTGTAAGCATCTCCAGAGAAAGTGTTGGACCCTCGGGGGAACAAGCACTCGCCACATGTCGCGCCACACCTGTTAGGAAAACACCTGTTTAACGCAGCGGAATTTAAAATTTTGATTTCCTTTTCTAGATCGTTCTTCGTTTAATGCAATAAAAACGTTAAGTAGATTGACGGAATATACCTTGGATGATCTATAATATCGTCGCTTTGACCGTCAACGGAGAGTAGTATAGTGCGCAAGCCGTCCACGCGTCCGGCCTCTATCGTTGATCCACACGAACTCCTCACCGGAATCCTCCTTGGATTGCTATCGAAAAAACTCCGGCTGCTAGACCGGCCTTTTTCTTCTCTCTCTAACTCTCTATTGGAAACTCTTTATTTTTACTCAAGAACTATAAGCTCTTGGAATTGTGATATACTAAAAAGCTTGACACCCACCTCTTATTTATAGTGAGAGGGGCGCCTCAACTAGAGTGGAGGAGAAGAAAACATTTTCCCAATAAAATAAGAAAAATCTCTTAGATTGATTTATCTCTTTTATTATAATATCTCATATTAAATAAAATCTAAATATTGTCAATATCTTATATTGATTATATTTATCTTATTACCATAAATCTATTTTTCCAAGATCAATTAATATACAATATTAATATTATGGTAATCTTATTAATTAAAGTGCACAATCCAAGTGTATCTTATACACCAAGATGTGGCGCCTCATATTGCCAATAATTGGCTTCCGGAATATTCTTTAATTAATATAATTTATGTATAATTAATGTCTTGTATTTTATTTATTCATAATAAATAAAAACCACCATATTAATTTATCACTATAACCTTTATAGTTTAGAGATAAACTTTCCTTATTTGGTTATCAACTATAACCGTATTTTAATCTGACTCGATGTTCATATGTGTGACCCGATAGGCTTCCGAATATGTTGGCCGTAGACACAAAGTGTA
The DNA here is from genome assembly GCA_026214975.1 of Gentiana macrophylla. Taxonomy (NCBI): domain Eukaryota; kingdom Viridiplantae; phylum Streptophyta; class Magnoliopsida; order Gentianales; family Gentianaceae; genus Gentiana; species Gentiana macrophylla. Next base: position 154,339,429 of record CM047805.1, on the reverse strand, counting down.
AATTACGAAAATACCCATCATGCCTAACGATCATGGGATAACGTCTTGCAACACACCGTGACCCCCAATCATAGGAAGAGTCAAAAGCAATGACTCACTACAAGAAAATCACGTTTTTACAACGTGCAATGCGCGTTGTAATTTATCTTTTACAACGTGCATTCGCGCGTCGTAAAACACCGCGTAGTAAAATTGAATTTATCTTACGACATGCATCCACGCGCGTCGTAAGTTACCTTTACAACGTGCATTGGCATGTCGTAAATGTCTCGTTTATGGCATGTTTTGGCACGTTGTAATTAGTTCCCGCCAATTTATTTACAACGTGCAAATGTGCGTCGTAAGTTTTGACTTTACGACGTTTCGTGCACGTCGTAAATCGGTTCCCACCAATTGTAATAGACATTCACAACATGCTTTTGCGTCGTAATTAGTTCCAACTATTGTAATTACAATTTTACGACGTGTTGTGCATACACCGATTCCCACCAATTACATATCATAACACACCAAATTCAAAACGTCACATAAAATTTTCTAACAAGTTGCAAATTGATCATTAATCTAAACAAAATAATACTACATTACTTAATTCTTCTTAGTAGTAATAATAATAATAAAACCACTAGCTTCAAAAAGAAGTCTAGCAAAAGGAGTTTTAAACATTGGAAGTCTAATCCAAAAGCTAATACAAATTACATTCAAAGCGTGCCCTTCCCATCTTTCAAAATGTAATCAACAAAGCCACCCGCATCCATCCATTGCGACCACTAATGATGATCACAATCGCCAGAGAAAAATAAGAGGTCAAATTTGAACAAAATTGAGGTATAAACAAGCACAAAGTGAACTAAGTGAAGCACAAAAACCACCGGAAACATCATACATACATACAATACAAACAGTTGCATTCTAGACTGAAATTTTATCCATACGAATAAATCTGTATACAGTTCACGTTGAAGTAAAGTCCTATCACATAGATGAGTTTTCATTCTAGATTGAAATTTTATCCTCAATCCACAAATCCAGGTAACCCGTTATATTGTCACTCCACCAACATATGTACAGTACAAGATCACAGCTTTTTGTAATCCTATAATATAGTTAAGGTAACCAGCTACCACTCACAATCGATCAATTGTGAAGATTAAAGGTTGTAAAACCAATTTTATGGATTAAAATTCATAATGAAGATAGTAATATCAATTTAAAAACAACTTATAACATGATGAACTACATCAGAGTCAAGGCTCCAAAAATAAATGTAAACATATGCTAGGGACGTTGAGTACATATAAAACCCAACTGTCAAACCACTTATAAAAGGACACATACAATCATCTGAAAATAGCATATTGGCTTCTGTTTCAGCCCCATAATAAAAAAGGATTCAAGACATTAATTTAGCCACTAGTACCAGCATGATCAGGCAGGCAGTAGGCAACTAAATACCCAACAGAAGTTACAATGAGCAAAGCATTAGCCAATTTTCAAACCACACGGCCACATAATACTTCTATGACCCCTAACACTACATATTAAGGCTTTTACTTTTATCATAAATGGAATTATAATCATCTCAAACGGAATATCCATGGATACAGAGACACACACACATATAAGTTTGCTAATACACATCATGAAATAGCCAATGATAATAGATGTTCGCTAAATTGCATTCCAGTCCCATCCAACTTAGGTTCATGCCATTTCATATTTACACACTTGAAACATGGGCATCTCATGGTAGGTGGATTTCCTAAACTAGAGGAAAGATTATCAACATATCGTTGAGCTCCATCACGATATGTTTTTGTGTCCCTATATCATTTGCAAAGTTGTTAGCAATGCCTATGAAACTACACTTGAACTACATGCTAAAGGTGTTGCATATAACCTGGGGTAGTATATCCATTTTGTATCCATCTTTACGTGCTTTATGCCTTCACAAAAGATGTGTTCCCAATGCGCAAAATATAAACAGAGTTCATGAGATAGAAAAAAAGAGATGACAGGGGTCATGTGTGCAAACAAAATTCAGAAAAAGAAAAGAGGATATGATGTTACCCCCTACCTCTTTTTGTTATTGAATTTAAAAGTTCGTCATCCTCATCCAGTTGGAGCACTGTAAATCGGCTGCTGTCGTCAATGCTCGTACAAGCTTCAACAGCTGCATCACAACACAAAAGCTTATATGAAATTATATCGAACACGGCCTGCTCGTTTTGTGACTTTTTATGAAGAAGATGACCTGACATTCTACTACTTAATCTCACTTGCCATACTTTTCATCATAGTACAAAAACAAATTTCAAACAATCTAACTGTGTTCATTCACAAAATATACTGCAAAAGGACCTACATACTACTACATATACATTTCAAATTCTCAACTTTTTTATCATTCACAAACCGTGTGATGAAAAACAACATTTTCAGTTAAGCCCAACCAAAATATATATGCATATATAAGAGCATTCTGAACATTCATTCCAGCTCCATAGTGCATAAGAGCATTTTGAGTTATTCTCAAAATAAATAAATAAACAAAAAAAAACCCCTTCAAACACCAATATAATAATTTCATATATATACCCCAACTAACACTTGAGAGAGCTTTAGCAGCACGAAAAGCACCGAAAGAACATCAATAACAACTCAACTCGCATGCTTTAAACCACAAATTACCAACTCACCTGAGGCAATTATACATTTATATCCAACACCATCATTATTGTATAATTATCAATACAAAGTGCACCCACGCATTCTATCGAACACCTGGTAGACAGAAATAATGACCCTTGGATAGACAGAAAAACCGTGAAATTTAACGCATACAACATAATTGTTACAGGAATTCCATAATCAGATTCCATTTTAGAATTACTTTTCTTTGGCCTACTTCCACCTCTAAAATTCGAAATTCCAAGGAATGAACTTGTTTATCTCGCTCATTGGCTCAGCCCTAACCGATAGATGAAAAACGCACAACTCTGTTTCAGGTTTCTAACCTCCTACATTCTCTCAAACTAAATCTTAGATGAAAAAATAATAAAAACGTCTGAAGATTATATTTACCTCTAGGTCACGAATAATTGTCGATTGATTTGATTGTCGTCTGTCTTCAGTGAATCGGTGAAATAGCAAAGGGATGAGTGAAATCGATGGCGATGAAATCGCTGCTTCTGAGGGCTTTGATAAAAACGTGAAATCGCTGCTTCTTAGGGCTGTGATTCCAGAGCTTTATTGATTTGGCTGGAGATGATAATGACCGATGAAGAATAAACGGGAAAAACTAAGAGGAAAGGAGGCTGGAGATGGAAAAGACGAGGGTTTTGTTTCGGAAATAATGGATTAGATTAGATATTTCACGTTGTAAATCTTTTCTAAAATGTGATGTATTTTTGAATTACAACGTGCATATAGAAGAACGTTGTAAAATTTTCAAATTCACAACGTGCATTAATGCACGCCATAAATAAAGGTCGTAATTTAAATAGCTTTTCAGAAATGACTACTACCTTTCATGCAGCGATTAGCTACTACGTAACTTACAATCCTACCGCTATAATAATATCCACACGATCGTATCTCGAGTGTCAATACATTAACGATCGTATCTTATGTTCTGATATCACGCTCTCGGAATAACACATTTACTCCCACTTTGCAAAGATTTCGAGAGCTAGACATTCTTATAAGAACATCCAATTCGAGATATTCAATCCCAATCATAGGATACGCGATTCCCGGACGACCAAACATGTATACTCCGTATGCTTCAATATCACACCCAATCACTACCGTATGATCGCCCTGTGGATAAGGGAATCTCAATAGTGTCAAAGCATGACAATCCACACCGTGATGCCATGAAGACCCGGTCCAAAGGATAATTACACAACCGCCACATAATGTGACACTTAATGTGAGTCGGTCAGTCTAACGTACGCATTCTCTAATACACGTCCACGTACTGTCCAAGTGTCTTTACACTTCGATAGACGAGATCTATCCCTATCTTCAATAAGATAGAAGACATCCAATACGTGGTAGTCTGATTATATTATCAATGTCCCATTTGACAGTACATACGACTAGAGACATTTAAGGATCATACTTGTTTGAGTGATTAGAGATCTCATCAACATGGTTTCTCTATCACAGTTTGACACTAGGGACGTTACTATATATATATACAACCAATAACACAAAGATAAACAATATATAATAACAAAAGTGCTTTTATTAATCATAATAAAGTTATTACATGAACTAAAATAGACTGTAAACGACCCAACCCGGTCGGATCCGGTCCAACCCGGTTGGGTTTAGGACACCTATTCAACAATCTCCCACTTGACCTAAAGCCAATCACCCATATGCCTAAGCCCTTGCATGTGAACATGTTTCTCATGCTTTGACCATGCCTTGGTTAACGGATCAGCTATGTTATCATCCGTGTGGATTTTCTCTATATTTACATCTCATCCATCAACTATCTCTCTAATCAAGTGATAGCGCCGTAGCACGTGTTTGGACTTCTGATGAGACCTTGGTTCCTTTGACTGAGATATCGCCCTATTGTTATCACAGTACAGTGGCACTGGACCTTCAATGGAGTGAACCACACCAAGTTCAGTAATGAACTTCTTCATCCAAACTGCTTCCTTTGCCGCCTCTGAGGCTGCTATGTATTCGGCTTCCGTTGTAGAGTCTGCAGTTGTCTCCTGCTTGGAACTCTTCCAGCTCATTGCTCCGCCGTTAAGCGTGAAAACAAATACAGACTGTGACTTAAATTCATCATTGTCAGTTTGAAAACTGGCATCTGTATAACCTCGTAATACTAAATCATCATTCCCGAAAACCAGGAACATATCCCTAAAGACGTCCCATGTACTTGAGGATATTCTTGATCGCAACCAATGACCATCACCAGGGTTGGACTGGTACCTACTAGTCAGATTTAAGAGGTATAAGACATCTCGGTTCAGTGCACAATACATGGCATACATGATGGACCCGATTTGTCGAAGCATAAGGGATCTTACTCATTTGTGCCCTCTTTCCTCCTCTCGTCTTAGGACTCATTTCCTTCGACAGTAGACCCTATGTGACATGGGCAAACAATCCTTTCTTGGATCGCTCCATGTCGAATCTCTTCAAGATCTTGTCTATATAGGTGGATTGCGATGCACCAAGCAACCTCTTAGATCTATCTCTATAGATCTTGATTCCTAGAATATAAGTCGCTTCACCCAAGTCCTTCATTGAGAAGTTCTTGGATAACCAAGTTTTGACTGACTGTAACATAGGCACATCATTCCCTATGAGCAATATGTCGTCTACATAAAGCATTAAGAACACAATGTCACTCCCACTAACCTTCTTGTAAACACATGACTCATTTTCGTTCTTGATGAAATCAAACAGTGATGACCGGCTTGTCTGGAGCTAATTAAATGGCCTTGACAACCTAGCCCACCCGATATCCAATTTTTTGCTCCGTCATTGGTTGTACGAAAAAGTGAGATTGTCTCAGCTCAGCTCAGCTCAAACTCTAACAATAGACTAATTAATAAGCTAAATTTAAACATAAAAAACATAAACTTGTTAAACATAGAAAGCTAACTCTTCTAAAACAAGGTTATCTCCAAATAGCTAGGATTTGGTCAATGACGAATCTACGATTTGTGTATTTCTATCGTTCTAAAACAAGGTTATTATTATTATTATTTTGTAGGGAAAAAGAAGGTTAGTTTTTTTTTTTTTTTTTTTTTTTTTTTTTTTGGAAGGAAGGTTAGTTTCTAAAATAAAAATAAAAACACGTGTTTAAAAAAAAAAAACCCTAAAAAAATATTAACAAAAATTGCCGTGCTTTTTTCAAAAAAAAAATAAAGAAAAGAAAATTGCCGTGGAGAAAAAGCTGTTGAAAACGTCTGGTAAAAAAAGAAAAAGAAGAAAGAAAACCTGAAGGCATATACTGAAATAGGGTGGCGGACATAGTGAATAGGGTTTAAGCTGCGCGAAATTAGCTTACAAATCGGAAGAATAGACTGCAAATGGTGGTGAAAGGCGAGAAACACAACACCTCCGGCGGTGACAAGGCTCAGTCTCTTGAGCTGTTCTTGAAAATTGGAATATTAGATGAACGGACGGCGAACAACACCGTTGCCAACAATAAGGTCACCACTAATCTTACCGCCGTTAATTCACGAGGTAATTCAAACGTATGCAATCGATTCAGACTTCTGTTTTGAAAGTAGTTTATTATACTTTTTCTAATGTCCTTCTACAATATAACTAAATAAGAAAAAAAAAAAAAAAGTAAATTGACCAGTGGAAAGTGCTGTCTTCTGGTAGTTGCTACCAATGTTTTGACCGTTTTCTTAATATTCTTGTTATTTTTATTGTTATTGCTCTGCATGCAATTTATTCATGATCATTTATTATTGTTTTGTGTTTACGTTTTTTAAATTTAAAAAAAAAAAAAAAAATCAAAATCTCGTGGTTTGCTTGGAATACATGAACAGGATAAGCTATAGGTGGAGTAGCGCTGGCTTTGCTCCTCTATCTTTTCTTTTCGGAAAATTTGGTTTAGGTTTAGTGCAGTTTAATTAGTGTTTAGTGTAAATGATAATACTCTATTTGTATTTAACAAAATTATTTGGTATCCGGGGATAATTCTTTTGTAATATTGATATTATATCTGTACCTGATCACGTGGAACGTATGAAGAGTTATATACTAGAGGAGTTGAATGGTGAAGAAACAAATGAAAAGAACATTAAACAAACGTGACATTTTAGTAACGCTTCTTGGTTGTGATTTGACTTTTGGAAGCTATTTCCAATGTAATAGCCATTTACATCTGTGCACTTGAGAATAATGAGACAGAACATCTGGTTAATCAGAAATATTTCTTGAAGAATTTTGGCAGATAAATGCTGTAATAATTGGTGCTTTATTAAGCATGGTTCTCTTGGACTCAAATGATAAATATCTTCTGGAGACGAGGATAACATCATACATTTTCATGGCTAAATTGCAATTTTAGTCCTGTAATTGAACACATTTTGCGATTTTGGTCATGGTTTTCTCTGACGACATTTTTAGTCCTGTTTTATTCGCAAAAATAGTTCTGAAGACCGGAAATTGCTGACTGTACATATTTTCCACCCAAAAGAATGCTATGTCATCCCAAATTGACATGTCATCGTTCCACGTCAGCATTTATCTTGCAAAAAATGCGTTTTGCGATTTTGGTCCTAATTTTTCTCCGACAACAATTTTAGTCCTGTAAGTGGTCTTTTTTTGCACAAATAGTCCCAGTGGCCGGAAATTGCTGACCGTACACATTTTCCGGCCAAAAAAATGCCATGTCATCCCAAATTGACATGGCATTGTTTCACGTCAGCACAAATTTTCATGTCAGCATTTATTTTGCAAAGAATAAAATGTTGATCAAGGAATTCGAATTTGCAACTTAAGACTAAAAATCCATACACTTCTCCATCTAAGCTACAATAACATGTGTTATTTAGACAATAAAAATATTATAGAGAATCTAATAAAATAGACTATTTTATTTTATTTATAAAGTATATATATATAGTATTCGTTATACGTGGTATATATTTATTGAATGTTTATTTTATGTAATATGAGAGAGAGTTTTATGTAAGTATATAGTATTCGTTACACATGGTTTTAGATGTTTTTTTTCAAAAAGGCTACTACGACCACCCTTAGTGCCTATAGGTGGAACTGTGGAAGGTACTGTCCATTTTTTTATTTTTAATAAATTTTTTTCTACACATTGAAGCACATTGATTAATGGTCATAAACATGTGTAATGATATATTAAATGAATATATTTATTACTTTTGAGACGGATGGATTATTTTTCGTTCCAAAGTTGTAAAAGAGAAGTGTCCAGACGTTTTATTTTACAGCTGTAAACCCATTTGTGTGATGATACCCATATATGTAGCTCACTTGGTTTTTGGGTGTTATATTGCACCATGAACACATGATCAAATGGAATAAATGAGACTCATTAGCTCAATTGGTTCAGGTCTGTCCCCGAGCATAGCCCAACAAGGCAACGACATAGAACCCTCTGAAAATGACAAAAATTTAGGGGCCTGTTTTTTTTTTCTTCTTTTTTCCAATAATTTATTAATCTAAATATATGACATATCTTTTAAAACTCGTTCGCTATTTTCGAAAGACCCGTTTTGATTATTAAGCGTAGGGCCTATAAAAGCTGAAGGACGGCCATGGTTGGTTCCCGGGTGTCATATTGCACCAAGGAACACATGATCAAATTTCGGCAACCGCAGTATGAGAGTTAGCTTTGAATACATGAGATTCATTGTGGGCACTGAGTCTTAGTGTTTCTATCTAAGGGACCGCTGAATCACTAACCTCCTCAATATCCTGTCGCATCGGAATATGAAGGGACTATGGATGAGAGAAATTGCTTTTTGCAGTAAAGATAGAATAATGATATGACGGTTTGATAAAGGAAACCTCGTGAAACCACAGAAGAATCTCTTCAGCCTTTCCATCACAATTGATAGCAAAACATTATAATGAAGGAAAAGATAAAGGTCTTTCAAATGAAAAATTAGATGACGATATTCAAAAGAAGATATGATAGATTTAGTTGGAATAAATTGTATTTATCTTTATTCATAAATATTTTATCTTTAAGATTACTTATTTTGAATTAGGTTATTATCATTTTTCCCTCCTATATAATGAAGAAGTGTTGTATCATCGATTCATTCATTCAATAAGAAAAAGATTAAAAGTCTTCCGTCCGTGTATTCTGTCTGATTTTATTCACGGTACATAATTTTATTTCTTTGTCAAAATCAGCCTTTTATGTATGCTACATGTTTCCTTGAAAAGTAACTTGGTAGCACAGGCAAACTTCCCAAATCAAAACAACAAAAGCATGAGTTCTAAAACTTAAAAAAAATAAAAAAAAAATTAAAAAAAAATAAAAATTAAAAGATGGGCGGTGAGGAAGGCGGGTTTTAAATGGTACAGTCAATCTTAAAAGGCATGGGAGAGAGTGAAATTTTCAAAAACTTTAAGAGTGTAGAACGATTTAATTTTCCAAAAATAGTGCTGCATTGGCGTTTTGGCATGGATATCTCCCTCTGTTCGGCCTGCGGTGAGGAAGTAGAAACTATTGACCATTTATTTATTCGCTGTCCGTTTGCAAAAAATGTTTGGAAAGTTGTCGGCGTGCATTGGGATGTTTTCCAATTAGATAGGACAACGGTTATTTCTTGGTGGGATAAAATAGCTGCGGCGCCTGAATTTAATATGCTTAAGAATATGATTGTCCTCTCTTGCTTTGTTTTTTGGGCACTCTGGAAGGTGAGATGTAAAAGGATTTTTGAAAACGTATTTTGGTCTTTCTTGGATACTGCTAGTTTTGCTTGTGAGATGAATAATGATTATTTGCAGGCAACGTCAATGGAGAGGGTCTCTTCTAATAATAATTTTCATCCCTCTCATGATTTGCAGCACGATATCCCTCAAACTGAGGCGGCGAGGGTGTTTGTTGATGCAGCTTGGAAATCGGAACCTCGTCTTGCAGGTTTTGGAGCAGCGTTTTTGACCCTTGTGGCGCGCTTTTGGAAGCTTGGGCATCGTCGAGGAGTACAAGCAGTTCTGCTCTCGCTGCGGAAGCAGGGGTAATGAGATGGTGTCTACATCGGTGCTTAGATTTAGGTGTAAAAAATCTAGTCTGTTCATCAGATTGTTTAATTCTTGTAAATTTCTGTAATAGTCCTAGTCCGCCTCCCCTTGACTGTAGAGCAATTGTGGAGGACATTAAAGTGCTTATGCGTAGCTTTGATTTTTGTACTATTTTGCATGTTGAAAGGGAAGGCAGCAAGCTGGCGCATGAGCTTGCTGCCTTCTCTTTCAAGTCTGATTTTGGAGTCTTTTGGAAAGGTTGTATGCGGTTTGGTATGATGAAGTTAAATTAATGAAAGCTTTCGTTTTCTGAGAAAAAAAAAAAAAAAAAAACTTTACATATTTTCATAGTGGCGATATACTGCAACGCCTTTCTTACCTCTTAGATAGGTTGTCTGTTCAATTCCCAGCCGGCTCAATTTGTTCCCTTCCTTTCAAACATTTCCTTTTTTTACATTCTCATTTATGTTTATTAAGTATTTTTTTCGACACTTTCCTTTTTTTTGTTACATTCTCATTTATGTTTAAGCATTTTTTTCGACACTTAATTGTACCCCCACTGATCTGCCACCGCCGCTGTTTAAGCATTTTTTTCGACACTTAATTGTACCCCCACTGATCTGCCACCACCGCTGTTTCGAAGATCATAAACCATCATTGCAACCATGCACACATATTTCTTTCCCTCGGTGCTTTACCTAAAGGGGTGTCATTCCAAAAATTCTCGATAGCCTACCAAAGCAAGCCAATGAGGGGGTTTAGAAATAGTTTTAAACCAGCAATAGACGCGCCTCGGTTAATACCTCACTAGTTGCGTCATTGCCCCAAGTAAAGATTGCACCTATGCAGGGGCGGACGCAAGATCCCAGGTTAGGGGGCGATAATACTCATTGCCCCAAGTAAAGATTGCACCCATGCAGGGGCGGACGCAAGATCCCAGGTTAGGGGGCGATAATACTAGAATTTTATCGCAAGCAGAAAAATGTATACAAGTGTTTTTTTGGGGTTTATTATTTGCACCCCATCGATTGTACCGGTGCACCACACTAAAAACACAGAATAAAATTTCAGACAGTCGATTCTTTACTCAAAATCGACTTTCTGAAGGTCTTTTTGGTGTGATGCAAAGTTAGTGTGGTATATCGGTTGAATCGCGATTGTCCAAAAAATGAGCATTTTGCTACCTCATTGGATTCGAGAAGAAAAACACTACAACATATAAACACCAATGTTCTAAAAGTCGGCCGACCCGAGTACACACTAGTCCGACTTGTCTGTGCGGGCTGGTCTCTAGTCGGTCAATAGTCGGGGACTAGTCGGCCTCTAGGCAGGAGAGTCGGTTCAGGTGGGATAGTCAGGCTCAACTAGGGCAACTCGGCCTAGGCATTCCGTATTGTATATTTTTTTTTTGTGAAACTTGACTTTGAATGTGTTTATTTTGGATGTATCACGTATGTTTGTATGTGTTTATTTTCTGACTTGAATTTTGGGACTTATGTTATGTTAGTACTTATTATTACTAGAGTAGTAGTATCATTATTTTTGGGGGGTTTGTAGTGGTATTTATTTTGTCAAATCCATTATTTTTTTAATAATTTATAAAAATCCAAAACAGTCTAGTCCCCCGCCTAGCCGATTAGTCCCAACTTCCCACCCGGCCGCCCGACTAGCGTCTACCGACTTTTAGAACATTGATAAACACTAATATACATTTTGCGATATATATTAGAGAAAAATATTATTATATAGGGGGAATGAGGATATTTTATCAATTGAGTAGAATGACAATTTTTTGAAACTTTTGCATAAAGGACAAAACTATTTATTCACTGTCGAAATTCACTTGTGTTCGAAATTCACTGCCGAAAATTTCGTTCACAAGTGAATTTCGACAGTGAATAAATAGTTTTGTCCTTTATGCAAAAGTTTCAAAAAACTGTCCTTCTACTCAATTGATGAAATATTTTTGTCCTTCTCCCTCATTTTTTATTTTTATAAGTAAATTTTTGTCCTTCTCCCTCATCCCGGGTTAGGGGGCGATAATACTAGAATTTTATCGCAAGCAGAAAAATGTATACAAGTGTTTTTTTGGGGTTTATTATTTGCACCCCTTGGATATCTATGATTAAAAATACAACAGATATAATATGCCTCATTAAAACCTTACTAAGAGAAAACCCTGTGGGAAAAAATCTTAGTTAAGGAAAAAGAGTACATATTTATCTGTTTAATTTACTCCCCCTGAATCAAGCATCAATTTAGATATTTCAATTGCTTCATCCCAATGCTCTTCACTGGTCTTTCAAATGTTGCAGTCGACAATGTCTTGATAAATAATTTCGCGGATTATCGGTTGACCGGATCTCATTGCACATCAATCTCCCCATTCTTTTGCAAATCATGAGTAAAGAATAACTTGGGTGAAATATGTTTTGTTCTATCCCCATTAATATAGCCTCGCTTCAATTGAGATATGCAAGATGTATTGTCTTCATATAGTGCAGTTAAATGATTTTCATTCTCATCTAGACAATGTCTCAATGAATAAATGGTAGAATTGATTGTCTCGATCGTAGTTGCATAACGTATATGTCATGTACTATTAACTTTGCTAGAAAAACCCAGTGGGAAAAAAACTAGACAAGGTATATAGTTCATGTCATATGCGTTTCTATGTGTTGCAATGATTGCCTCATTAAAAACCTTTAACTAAGAAAACCCTTTGTGAAAAACTTGGTTAAAGGGAAAAAAAGTACAATCATTGATTTTAAGACCAAATCCACACTAAAGTTTTGAAGTTGTCGCTCTTCCTGATGACAACAATCTTTCAAATGTACGCATTCCGTTATTATAAACACTTATTATCCAAAACCGATGTAGGGATAATCTTAGCGAACAAATCTATGAGATTGTCACTAGAACGTACTTTTGCATATCACTCTCTTTTAGAGTTTATTGGATAGTCGAATGTAGGGGCTAATAAGTGTCATTCCCACTACTCACTTGTGCAACACAATCAACACTGTAATCAGCTAAATAATGGGGGAAGTAATATAATCGAAATTTGCATGCATGTATTTCCACTATCATGCATCGTAATTCCTTAAAATTTATGACATTAACCATGCATTACTTTCATATTCCTTTCTCAATAGGAATCTACTCAACTGGTCATACTACATTCAACATGAATGTTAATGACCTTAACCATATGCATGTTGCGATTGTCATATTAAATCATTTTGAAATCCACCAAGGATTTTCATATCAATATTCATGTCTAACGACCCATAAATATACCGTCATGACATAAAGTTACTGCCAGATATATTAGTTAGCGGAACATTATATTATCTATAATGGGAGAATATATTTGATCATTAACAAACAAATATTTCCAATTCAAACTCAACCTCAATTGCTTATTTCATTTTTACCTAGTATGAGTGTTTCTGACACTCTGCTGATAATTTAGGTACTGGATCTAGATAATAATAGCAATTAAAGAGGCAAATATGTCGTCGACGACTATGATGTTTTATTATAAATTTCTCCCGTAAATTTCATTGCTAATTCAATATTAGCATAAACCAATTCCTTATCAATGTATGAATTTGTTGTTCAGCACGTGCAATTTTATTTTGGGGTTTTTGCCTTGAAGACGGATCTCTTTAAGAGATTTCATGAGTGACTGAATGTGAATTCATTTTCCGTGGATTTTTATCTTTTACGCCGATCGGTATTCTACGCTTCTGGCATAGAGAAATATCATCAATCATATTGTTGGTGCCTTTATAAATAGTCACTCATTTAATTTCAATAACGGTATCTGGCGGATTAATTATTAAATACTACAAGTAAATTATTTTCGCGAATTAGTTAAACTGATGCGTGGAAGATCGTTTATGTTGTTAAAGTTTATCGGCATTCTTTTATTCTAACATGGGGTTTTCTTTATCTCCCCCTAATGCCGAGAATCGATCTTCATCAAATATGTTGCACCGAGCTATATCTTGATTCTCTTTGATCGATATTGCAGCTTCAGGAGCATATCATCATGATAAAAGTGATTTAATTTTTCATCGATTATGGTCATGAAATCTCATGATATATTCAGTAGATTTCTTATCTCTGAATTTCAGATCACTCGTGGAACATGTCTTTCTCTATGGACATCGGGTCCTAATTTTTATTTATATGAATGACATGTCTGTACTTTTTTTTTCTCTGTGAATTTCAAATTCACTTTCATGATATTTCGACATGTCTGAAATTTATCTATGGGTTAGGGGGCGATAATACTAGAATTTTATCGCAAGCAGAAAAATGTATACAAGTGTTTTTTTGGGGTTTATTATTTGCACCCCATCGATTGTACCGGTGCACCACACTACAAACACAGAATAAAATTTCAGATAGTCGATTCCTTACTCAAAATCGACTTTCTGAAGGTCCTTTTGGTGTGATGCAAAGTTAGTGTGGTGTATCGGACTAATCGCGATTGTGCGAAAAATGACCATTTTTCTACCTCATTGGATTCGAGAAGAAAACCACTACTACATATAAACACTAATATACATTTTGCAATATATATTAGAGAAAAATATTATTATATATCGCATTATCCAAACACATTAATCATTCCACTCACATAAAAGAATATTTCACACATTAAAAACAAATCAATGTTTTGAGTGAAAAAAAAACATTTCACATGTTAATATTTTTTATTTTTATAAGTAAATTTCATTAATATTTGTTTAAATATATCATTTGAAATGACGGTGTATTATTATTTACATATTACAAATTTTAATTCAATCCATCTGATTATGATAGATGATCGGGGCTGATAGCATTATAGTAGTGTTTTTCCCCAATATGGAAATTTTCACTGCATTTATGGTGAAGTGAGAAGTAAAATGATCAGATCCGCATACTTAATATCACGATCATCACTTCAGAGTTCAAGAAAAAGCAGGACAACAGAAATGTAAAGACACGTTGAACTTGTTGTTTTAATGGATTTGTGAATTGAAGAAAAACATCACATGTATATACTAAATATTTGAATTGAAGAAAAACATCACATGTTTATACTAAATATTGGACTAAAAGATACTAATGACTAATAAAAACAAAATGACCGAAGATAAAACAAGTGTATTTAATTGTTGACCAACCGATAATAAGTTATTTAAAATAATATTCCACCCGATCTATTCTTTAAACTTCATCTTTATCCGTTCTTTGAACACCATCATTTATATGTTTGTTCATTTATCTAATTATCTGTTCAACTTGTAGGCTCCGTCAAATATCTGTGAAAGCAGTTCGTCGCCCGGCCCAGAGAAATTGTGTTAGCCTTGAACTTGGAGGATGGCTTAGAATAAGTTTGTTGTTTTCTGTTTCTTGTTTGACTTTTTCTGTTTCTTGTTTGACTTTTGTGAAAAAAAAAACGGCTGCCATCAAACTAAATGTGAAAAAAAAAAAAAAAAAAAATATGATGCGCTATATATGGTCCATAATAATAGTAAATTCACCATTCAAATTTTTTTTTTTTTTCACTCGTTGTCATCCGGCCGGTCAATCAATGGTTTGGATTAATTTCCGGTAGAAATGTGGTGAAAATATTGGAGTCATGTAGCATTTGCGGTCATAATTATACCTCATTTTACCCCTAAAAAAAATAATATATTTCACTATCTATTATATAAAGGCTCCAAACCAAAGCAGTCTAGGTCATCATTATCCCTACTTTACTTATAACAATTCTACTAGTAGTAGGTGATAATGGTTTCAATTATGTCATCTCCAAATCACATAAACATAATCGTTGTAGCATTTTTTCTCCTTGGACCAATTTATGTCCATGGCTTATATAAGGTTAATATGGACAACAAACTGAATAGCAATGAACCACTGCATATTCACTGCACTAGGGATCCAGATGATGGAAGCCCGAAGGACTTCGTTGTAACAAGAGACAAGTCTGCTCTTATTGAATTCGAGCACCGGTGGCATTTCGGTACCCGACCAAAATACTATTGTACGTTTACGTGGGAGTCGAAAACCAGAACTTTTGCCGTCTTTGATAAAAGCTTACGTGAAGATTACTGTATGAATACAGTGACTGATGACATTGTTTGTTATTGGACAGTGCAGAATGATGGATTCTACATTAATAATAAACAAGGTATTGTTAAGGTTTACATGAATTGGTGGGAGAATAAACAAAATTAATTCCAATTTTATCCTTGATAAAAGAAAGATCCATTTATTGTGATGTTTGAGCTATATATGTTTGGATCGATGTATACGTCTTGAAAAAATAGTTACCCAAACCAAACGAAAATACTATGAAAATCAATGGTATAGACCAGGTTTTGTTTCGAAAGTTAGTTTCGTTTGTTTTGGTTTGCAAGTAATTTATATATATATATATATATATATATATATATATATATATATATATCTTAATTTGTATGTTTATTATACATTAATAATTTAGATAAAAATATCATCTCTATGCGTTGCTTATTTATTTATTATTATTTCAAAATTAATAAATGTATAGTGTAGAAGAGTTTTCACACGCACCAAAAAAAAAAAACAAAACTTAGCATTTCCCATAATAAAAATAGAAATACGAGTAATGATACGGACACAACGTTTGTGCCACAACGAATGACACAATGGACATCTGCATGACTGCATCATTACGATTGAACTGTGCAAAGGGATCAAGCGCTTACCGTTGTACTAAATCCTAATATGGTATCAGAGCGGGAGGTCATGGGATCAAACCCCGTCTCCCTCGGTTATATTGTGCAAGTGTTGGGCCTCTTTGTCTTGTTGGCCTAGTTTGGTCTTGTCTTTGTGTGCCTAGATGACACAGCCTTGTTAAAGGCCCACACTTGAGAGGGCGTGTTAAAGGAAATAAAGTTGCGCCTTTACTACTACCAATTGGTTTTAGTACAACGGTAAGCGCTTGATCCCTTTACTAGCACCAATTGGTTTTAGTATAACGGTAAGCGCTTGATCCTAATACTAACATGCTTTATCAAGAAGATACGTATAAAACAACCATACCTACTTCCGTGCATAAAACATGGTTTGTATTTACATCTACCATTCATTCTTTTCTTTGGCCTGCATCCTATTATATTCATTCATTTCGTTTGTTTCATTTCATAAATAAATCAAGGATACCGCACATGATGTTGCACACCATGAACGCATCCGTTATGGTGCAATCTGATAACACACAATAGCAGAAACATTCAAAAGCTCAAGTAATTGTTGCAAATTCAAAGAGACCAGGGAACAAATAAGGCAAATTTCTAAAAATGCAGACAGATAAAATACAAAATCAAATGCAAAAATTCAAGTGTCCAAACGCATAAAGACAATGCGGTGATTTGGTAAAAGATAAGGTAAAAGATAAGGTTGGAGTAAAGAGAGATAAGGATGCAACCACCTAATCAAAATCAAGCAAACCCGGTGCATGATCTGTAGCACAGAGATCAGAGCCCTCTTGACCCTTCAAATGAAAATTATCCGATAGCTATGTGTTTATCCTCAAATTCAAACTCTGTAAACCTAGATTTCGAAAGATAGAGCAATTAGTGTTTGTTTAGTATAAATAAAGGCTACTACAAGCATAATTCTATCATCAAAAAACAGAAAAACATATCAATAATTTTTTTTTCCCTTTTTGATAAATTCTAGGGTTCTGCCTAATTTGCAGAACCTGTGCAGTTTTCTCCAGAAATGTGTGTGTATTGTGTTTTTCTACATCAGAGCCGTTGGTGACTAAACACCATGACAACCATCAACGTAGCAAACTTCATTAGCTTGAAATTAAACTCAAAAAACTATCCATTCCGGCATGAGCATGTGTTGGCTTTGGCAGAAAGCCAAGATCTAGCAGGGCATCTCACAAACACCACCCATGTACCCTCAGAATACATCACACCAACCACAAGTTCAGAATCTACCACAAGTGTAACTCCAGGAACAAACATTAGTGAAGTCACTGCAAAAACAACAAATCCTAAATATACTTCATAGAAGAAGGCTGACAGAATGCTGAGAGGGTGGCTGATATGATCCTTATCTAAAGAATCCCCAGGCCTAGTTATTGGCCTGGACACTGCACGTGCCGTGTGGGAAGCACTAAAGAACTCATGTGCTCAAGACTCGCAGGAAATAGTGTTCAATTTAAGGCAGCAAATCGCCTACCTAAGGAAGACAGAAGAAAAGACTATCAGTGAACATGTCAGGTCTTTTAAGTTTTAAGGGACTTTGTGATAGTTTGGCTGCAATAGGCAAACCATTCACAGATCCTGAAAAAGTCTTTTATCTTCTCACTAGTTTGGGGCCTGAATATGAAACCTTTACTACCACCATATTAAACCCCTAAGACCAACCTACTTTAAACCGGTTTCTCAACTTCAAAGTCTAGATCAAAGGAGGACATGGTTCAGAATGAACAAGGAACCATATCATCTAGCCTAAATGGCCTTTTACGGACAAAGATTCTCTCAACAG
Organism: Gentiana macrophylla; assembly: GCA_026214975.1. Taxonomy (NCBI): domain Eukaryota; kingdom Viridiplantae; phylum Streptophyta; class Magnoliopsida; order Gentianales; family Gentianaceae; genus Gentiana; species Gentiana macrophylla. Next base: position 154,321,150 of record CM047805.1, on the reverse strand, counting down.
CCAAAACTCAACAACAACACCATATTCAACTCAACAGGAATTCTAGCATTGTAGACCCCCCACCCTGGAGGGCAGGTATTTAGAAGGATGACAAAAGCTGAAAGGTAACAGTACAAGGATCAGACTTGCCAACGCTGTGGAGTCACAGGACATGTGGCAAAGGTCTGCTGGTGGAACTCTAAGAAGTAGGCTCAAAATGATGGAATTCCATGTGCCCTATCTGCCCTCACTTTAGACAACACTATATATGAGACAGAATGGATCATGGACACGGGGGCATCTATCCATATGACAGGTAACAAGCATATACTCCATAATCAATCTCCATATTTAGGGTCTGGGTATTTTCTTTTTGGAGATGGTACACAATTGCCTATCCACGGTATAGGTGAACTACATTTACCTACAATTACTACATCACCTATATCTGTAATGAATGTCGAAAAAAGATTACGAATAACACACACAAAATTAAACATGCTTATTGATGGATTTGAAAGTGGTAGGAAACTTCTGAATTACTTCATTTTTTGTTTTGATCTTCTTGGAGAAATTAGAGTGGGTGTGATTGATTTCAGCCTCTATTATTTTGGTCTCCGCAAAATTCGATCAAAGGCCCTTACTGCGAACCTTCACTACTGTTTTCGGCTCGGCTCATTAACAGCACTAGGAAGATAAGATTAATTTTGTCAAATAAGTGATCTTTTATATATACAGGGCGGAAAGTGGATTAAAACCTAATATTCCCTAGATTTTGTTGGTATAAATTGTATTTATCTTTATTAATAAATATTTTATTTTTAAGATTATTTATTTTGAATTAGGTTATTATCATTTTTCCCACCTATGTAATGGAGAAGTATTGTATCATCCATTCATTCATTCAATAAAAAAAAAAGTTTGAAAGTCTTCCCACTGTGTATTCTGTCTGATTTTATTCACAGTACATAATTTTATTTCTTTGTCAAAATCAGCCTTTTATGTATACTACATGTTTCCTTGAAAAGTAACCGGGTAGCACAGGCAAACGTCCCAAATCAAAACAACAAAAGCATGAGTTCTAAAATTTAAAAAATAAATAAAATAAAATATAAAAAAATAAAATAAAAGATGGGCGGTGAGGAAGGTGGGTTTTAGATGGTACATTCAATCTTGGATTTTCATTATTAGCAAAATACCCTTTATGTTATAAAACTAAGAAGATGATGAAGGAAGAACAAGAGGAAATACAAGTATAGAAGAAAAGAAAATTGCTTGTGTATTATTCCAATGATATAAGAGGGTATTTATAGTAGAGATTACAATGAGAACACAATAATCTGAATTAATCACAAATCTACTTAAATCAATCAGAATAATAGATAATCCATCAATGCTATTATTTCATAACACTCCCCCTTGGATATCTATGATTAAAAATACAACAGATATAATATGCCTCATTAAAACCTTACTAAGAGAAAACCCTGTGGGAAAAAATCTTAGTTAAGGAAAAAGAGTACATATTTATCTGTTTAATTTACTCCCCCTGAATCAAGCATCAATTTAGATATTTCAATTGCTTCATCCCAATGCTCTTCACTGGTCTTTCAAATGTTGCAGTCGACAATGTCTTGATAAATAATTCTGCCGGATTATCGGTTGACCGGATCTGTTGCACATCAATCTCCCCATTCTTTTGCAAATCATGAGTAAAGAATAACTTGGGTGAAATATGTTTTGTTCTATCCCCATTAATATAGCCTCGCTTCAATTGAGATATGCAAGATGTATTGTCTTCATATAGTGCAGTTAAATGATTTTCATTCTCATCTAGACAATGTCTCAATGAATAAATGGTAGAATTGATTGTCTCGATCGTAGTTGCATAACGTATATGTCATGTACTATTAACTTTGCTAGAAAAACCCAGTGGGAAAAAAACTAGACAAGGTATATAGTTCATGTCATATGCGTTTCTATGTGTTGCAATGATTGCCTCATTAAAAACCTTTAACTAAGAAAACCCTTTGTGAAAAACTTGGTTAAAGGGAAAAAAGTACAATCATTGATTTTAAGACCAAATCCACACTAAAGTTTTGAAGTTGTCGCTCTTCCCGATGACAACAATCTTTCAAATGTACGCATTCCGTTATTATAAACACTTATTATCCAAAACCGATGTAGGGATAATCTTAGCGAACAAATCTATGAGATTGTCACTAGAACGTACTTTTGCATATCACTCTCTTTTAGAGTTTATTGGATAGTCGAATGTAGGGGCTAATAAGTGTCATTCCCACTACTCACTTGTGCAACACAATCAACACTGTAATCAGCTAAATAATGGGGGAAGTAATATAATCGAAATTTGCATGCATGTATTTCCACTATCATGCATCGTAATTCCTTAAAATTTATGACATTAACCATGCATTACTTTCATATTCCTTTCTCAATAGAATCTACTCAATCGGTCATACTACATTCAACATGAATGTTAATGACCTTAACCATATGCATGTTGCGATTGTCATATTAAATCATTTTGAAATCCACCAAGGATTTTCATATCAATATTCATGTCTAACGACCCATAAATATACCGTCATGACATAAAGTTACTGCCAGATATATTAGTTAGCGGAACATTATATTATCTATAATGGGAGAATATATTTGATCATTAACAAACAAATATTTCCAATTCAAACTCAACCTCAATTGCTTATTTCATTTTTACCTAGTATGAGTGTTTCTGACACTCTACTGATAATTTAGGTACTGGATCTAGATAATAATAGCAATTAAAGAGGCAAATATGTAAATCGAGCGACTATGATGTTTTATTATAAATTTCTCTCCGTAAATTTCATTGCTAATTCAATATTAGCATAAACCAATTCCTTATCAATGTATGAATTTGTTGTTCAGCACGTGCAATTTTATTTTGGGGTTTTTGCCTTGAAGACGGATCTCTTTAAGAGATTTCATGAGTGACTGAATGTGAATTCATTTTCCGTGGATTTTTATCTTTTACGCCGATCGGTATTCTACGCTTCTGGCATAGAGAAATATCATCAATCATATTGTTGGTGCCTTTATAAATAGTCACTCATTTAATTTCAATAACGGTATCTGGCGGATTAATTATTAAATACTACAAGTAAATTATTTTCGCGAATTAGTTAAACTGATGCGTGGAAGATCGTTTATGTTGTTAAAGTTTATCGGCATTCTTTTATTCTAACATGGGGTTTTCTTTATCTCCCCCTAATGCCGAGAATCGATCTTCATCAAATATGTTGCACCGAGCTATATCTTGATTCTCTTTGATCGATATTGCAGCTTCAGGAGCATATCATCATGATAAAAGTGATTTAATTTTTCATCGATTATGGTCATGAAATCTCATGATATATTCAGTAGATTTCTTATCTCTGAATTTCAGATCACTCGTGGAACATGTCTTTCTCTATGGACATCGGGTCCTAATTTTTATTTATATGAATGACATGTCTGTACTTTTTTTTTCTCTGTGAATTTCAAATTCACTTTCATGATATTTCGACATGTCTGAAATTTATCTATGTGATTTTATATTCACTTTCATCGGTTTTTGACATGCCCACTTATGTGAATTTTATATTCATTTTTACGAGCTTTCTATTTTCATATGGATTTCTGACCCATTATATGCTCGTTTCAAACATTGTTCAACTTCATGTGATCATACCTCCTTTTTCAATTTGCACAAAAGACAAACTCTTTTGTCTAAGGAATATAGCCATCAACGATTCATATCACCGAGGAGTATTACTCATATCTTTTTCTTACGTGGTATTGACTTGATCCATCATGATTTGATGATGTCAATACCACTAGCACCAATATTACATATATCTATAAAATAATAGAAGTGATCAAGATAAATAATTTAAATAAATCAAATTTTTACCTTAATGTTTACCTGTATCGAGATTTGTAGATATAAAATATATCAATTGATCGACTTGAGTCCTTCTGATAATCTATTAATGGTGATTCTTGTGGGTTTTTTTTTTTTTCTCGAAGGTTGCCAAACTTCATCAAAACAATTTAGATTTGAGACGTGGTTAGAGACTCGTGCTGATAACGTGTTATAAAACTAAAAAGATAATGGAGGAAGAACAAGAGGAAATACAAGTATAGAAGAAAAGAAAATTGCTTGTGTATTATTCCAATGATATAGTGCAACGCCTTTCTTTTACCTCTTAGGTTGTCGGTTCAATTCCCGGCGGGCTCAATTTTGTTCCCTTCCATTCAAACATTTCCTTTTTTTTACATTCTCATTTTTGTTTAAGTATTTTTTTCGACACTTTCCTTTTTTTTTATTTTTTTTTTATTTTTTTTTTTACATTCTCATTTATGTTTAAGCATTTTTTCGACACTTAATTGTGTCCCACTGATCTGCCTCCACCACTGTTCATAAGATCATAAACCATCATTGCACCCGTGCACACATATTTCTTTCCCACGATGCTTTACCTAAAAGGGCGTCCTTCCAAAAATTCTCGACAGCCTACCAAAGCAAGCCGAGGAGGAGGTTTAGAAATAGTTTTCAACCAGCAATAGATGCGTCTTGGTTAATACTAGTTGCGTCATTGCCCACGCATGCAGGGGCGGACGCAGGATCCCGGGTTAGGGGGCGATAATACTAGAATTTTATCGCAAGCAGAAAAATGTATACAAGTGTTTTTTTGGGGTTTATTATTTGCACCCCATCGATTGTACCGGTGCACCACACTACAAACACAGAATAAAATTTCAGATAGTCGATTCCTTACTCAAAATCGACTTTCTGAAGGTCCTTTTGGTGTGATGCAAAGTTAGTGTGGTGTATCGGACTAATCGCGATTGTGCGAAAAATGACCATTTTTCTACCTCATTGGATTCGAGAAGGAAACCACTACTACATATAAACACTAATATACATTTTGCAATATATATTAGAGAAAAATATTATTATATATCGATTATCCAAACACATTAATCATTCCACTCACATAAAAGAATATTTCACACATTAAAAACAAATCAATGTTTTGAGTGAAAAAAAAACATTTCACATGTTAATATTTTTATTTTTATAAGTAAATTTCATTAATATTTGTTTAAATATATCATTTGAAATGACGGTGTATTATTATTTACATATTACAAATTTTAATTCAATCCATCTGATTATGATAGATGATCGGGCTGATAGCATTATAGTAGTGTTTTTCCCCAATATGGAAATTTTCACTGCATTTATGGTGAAGTGAGAAGTAAAATGATCGATCCGCATACTTAATATCACGATCATCACTTCAGAGTTCAAGAAAAAGCAGGACAACAGAAATGTAAAGACACGTTGAACTTGTTGTTTTAATGGATTTGTGAATTGAAGAAAAACATCACATGTATATACTAAATATTTGAATTGAAGAAAAACATCACATGTTTATACTAAATATTGGACTAAAAGATACTAATGACTAATAAAAACAAAATGACCGAAGATAAAACAAGTGTATTTAATTGTTGACCAACCGATAATAAGTTATTTAAAATAATATTCCACCCGATCTATTCTTTAAACTTCATCTTTATCCGTTCTTTGAACACCATCATTTATATGTTTGTTCATTTATCTAATTATCTGTTCAACTTGTAGGCTCCGTCAAATATCTGTGAAAGCAGTTCGTCGCCCGGCCCAGAGAAATTGTGTTAGCCTTGAACTTGGAGGATGGCTTAGAATAAGTTTGTTGTTTTCTGTTTCTTGTTTGACTTTTTCTGTTTCTTGTTTGACTTTTGTGAAAAAAAAAACGGCTGCCATCAAACTAAATGTGAAAAAAAAAAAAAAAAAAATATGATGCGCTATATATGGTCCATAATAATAGTAAATTCACCATTCAAATTTTTTTTTTTCACTCGTTGTCATCCGGCCGGTCAATCAATGGTTTGGATTAATTTCCGGTAGAAATGTGGTGAAAATATTGGAGTCATGTAGCATTTGCGGTCATAATTATACCTCATTTTACCCCTAAAAAAAATAATATATTTCACTATCTATTATATAAAGGCTCCAAACCAAAGCAGTCTAGGTCATCATTATCCCTACTTTACTTATAACAATTCTACTAGTAGTAGGTGATAATGGTTTCAATTATGTCATCTCCAAATCACATAAACATAATCGTTGTAGCATTTTTTCTCCTTGGACCAATTTATGTCCATGGCTTATATAAGGTTAATATGGACAACAAACTGAATAGCAATGAACCACTGCATATTCACTGCACTAGGGATCCAGATGATGGAAGCCCGAAGGACTTCGTTGTAACAAGAGACAAGTCTGCTCTTATTGAATTCGAGCACCGGTGGCATTTCGGCACCGACCAAAATACTATTGTACGCTTACGTGGGAGTCGAAAACCAGAACTTTTGCCGTCTTTGATAAAAGCTTACGTGAAGATTACTGTATGAATACAGTGACTGATGACATTGTTTGTTATTGGACAGTGCAGAATGATGGATTCTACATTAATAATAAACAAGGTATTGTTAAGGTTTACATGAATTGGTGGGAGAATAAACAAAATTAATTCCAATTTTATCCTTGATAAAAGAAAGATCCATTTATTGTGATGTTTGAGCTATATATGTTTGGATCGATGTATACGTCTTGAAAAAATAGTTACCCAAACCAAACGAAAATACTATGAAAATCAATGGTATAGACCAGTTTGGTTTCGAGTTAGTTTCGTTTGTTTGGTTTGCAAGTAATTTAATATATATATATATATATATATATATATATATATATATATATATATATATATATATATATATATATATCTTAATTTGTATGTTTATTATACATTAATAATTTAGATAAAAATATCATCTCTATGTTGCTTATTTATTTATTATTATTTCAAAATTAATAAATGTATAGTGTAGAAGAGTTTTCACACGCACCAAAAAAAAAAAAAAAAAAGACTTAGCATTTCCCATAATAGAAATAGAAATACGAGTAATGATATGGTAGACAACGTTTGTCACACAACGAATATTATAATTGGACATCTGCATGTACGATCGCATCATTGATCATGTTAGATTTACATCATATCAATTTAAACTCATTATAATCAACGGTGCAGATGACCGTTGTGTCACTCGTTGTTGTACAACCGTTGTGCCAGTATCATTACTCTATAAATACGCAACAGTAGTATTTCTTCCATCCAAAGAATCGAGCCATTTCTCATCTATAAATTTACCTATATACACTCATCTTCCCTATCATCACCCGTCAGACCACATGTAACACCCATTTCCAAGAATTGAGCCATTTCTCGAAAACGAGTTTCCAGCACGTGATAATTAACTAACTTTATCAACTACCACGTAAGCCGTCATTCATAAATCAGAGGCTAAAATCTCAAAAGCAATAAAGATAAAGAATTGACTTGACGTAAGATATATGTGAAAACCGAATTACGTGAAATTGGCGCTTTGCGAATCAGAAGATCACAATTTTTTTAGGTGTGCTCATGTAACTCTAATTTTTTTTCGAGTAAAACGTCCAAATTTGGAAGAAGTGGGTCAAAACGCCCAAATTCAGACGCATATCGCCTAATTCCATCGATACGTCATTTAACCTTCTAAAATACACAAAACCGTCAAAATACACAAAACCGTCCAAATGTGGACGGAACCGTCAAATCGGATTTAAAACCGTACACTTTTCAAACTTTCATCAAATCGTCCAAATTTGGACGATGTAATCAAACGCACCGTCCAAATTTGGACGATTTGATGAAAGGTTTGGACGGTTTCGGTCCACTTTCAAAGAACCTTATCAAGTTTTTATTTACTTTTTCACCTACTCTTTCACCACCTCTGTCTTCACCGCTTAATGCACTCCAAAATCACCATTGTTGAGTTTGTGGTCCTTCAAACGAAATAAACAATAAAACAATCAATACGGCGGTTGTTTTGCAAAGAAATGGAGTAAAGATTCATTCACCTAAAGAATTATTTACTATTGAAAAAAATTTATATATCGTGTTTGTTTTTATTGTTAATTGTTCACATGAATGTATTATGTTAAAAGCGCGTTTAATTAGCGTGTTTGTTTTTATTGTTACTTGTTTTTAATGAAAAAATTTATTTATCGTGTTTGTTTAAATTTGTGTTCAATTAGCGTGTGTAGTATATGTATGTATTTAGGGTAGAGAAATGATTAATTTTGATGTTATTTTTTGATAATGGAATTGATATTTTGATTATATACATTTTCACTGTTGTTGAAGCAAGCGTGTTTTATTGGTTTGGTTATTAGTTGATTATGTTGTTGTTGTAGAGAAAGATGCCAAATCCGCCTTGAAAATATATGGTATCTGTTTTACGGAATTTTGTAATAGTATGAGAACATTTTTTTAAATTAGCGTAACAGTTATGTTAATTAAAAATTGATCCAAACGACACACTATCGTTGTTTGAAAAACCAAAATCAATATCTCGTGATCGAATTCTATGGTACGCCTCGGCCTGACGAGGTTCTTAGAATTGCATGCTTTCCTATGGTGTTTTCGATTCCTTCTGATCCGCTGTGTCATGCCTAATCTCCAGGCTTTGTATTGGGGCTCCTGGTAGGTAGCTCGTAGAAAATTTCATTAGGTCTGCTCAATAGAGCATCTTTTCCTGTCCTCGCGAACTGGTAATCCTCACCGGAAGTGAGGCACCCTTTAGATCGAAAATATAAGGTCCTGTTCACCGGCTCCCAGACGGCCTCTCTGCTCTCCTCGTCATCATCAAGTATTCTATGGCGTGGTAAAACCATAATTTATGCTTTCTTACCCCCCTCGACGTTACAACACAATGTAACACAACGATTATAGACCAAAAACAATAAACAGATGAATAGTATATGTGTACATATATGTATATATTTGCATATGTATATACATATGTATGTATATGTGTCTATATATGTGTATGTACTTGTATATATGGGTATATATATGTATATGCATGTGTGTTTAAGTGTATACATATGTGTCTATATACGTGTATACTTATGTACATAAATATGTGTATATATATATGTAAATGTATGTATATATATGTATGAATACATATGTGTCTATATAGTGTGTATTTATGTACCTATATATATATATATGTACATAAATATGTGTGTGTATATGTGTATATATGTATGAATACATATGTGTCTATATACATATATATATATATATATATATATATATATATATATATATATATATATATATATGTGTGTGTGTGTGTGTGTGTGTGTGGTGTGTGTGTATATATTTGTGTAAATGTAAATGTATGTGGATATATGTATGAATACATATGTGTATATATATATGTGTGTGTGTGTGTATATATATATATATATATATATATATATATATATATATATATATATATGTACACACTCACACACACACACACCCCCTAATGTATAAATATTATTATTTCATATTCATTTCTTCACACAGAAAACTAATGCAAAATTTTTATTCTTTCACAGATGACAACATTTTGTCTATTAGGTTTGCATTTGGCGGAGAGTGGAAATATGATGAAAGAAGCGATGTGATGGTCTTATAGAAAAGGAACATTTTATATGATTCTTATAAGTAACGATACGACATTGGATGACGTCAAACAGAAAGTGTGTTCGAAAGTAGAAATTGATGTATCCAAAAATAGATTGGTAATGAAACTTTTGTATCCAAATCAATGAAATGAGGACCGATTGATGTTTCGGATGACGAGACATGGATAGCATACCTTCGTGATGTGCGTAGACAAGAACTCGTGAAATCGTGTGTTAACGCCGAAGGCGGTTATTGATGATGATGAGCCGAAAGAAAGTTGGAAAACACATTTAACTTAAATGAAGAACCGATAGTTGATAGAGGATTGAAGATTTTACACACGAACTTTATAATATTCGCAATCCCCGTGATGATGTTGTACAAACTCCACCGGCCTCAAATTTCATGAAAATGTCATCCAAACGAATACATGTTTGGTGATCAAGTAATTGATGTGTCGAGTGAACGTGGCTATGATTGGGGATTTATTGCAAATATCATTAGTCACCATTGGACTTACCGTACAATGAACAACGTATGGGTCGGATGTGTGCATCTATGAATGAAATTTGGAACGCTCAGGCGAATGTAGATCAGACGACCCGCCACACGATATGGGCGCTTTATGCGAACTAGGATGCAAGCACCGATGCAACCGGGCCCTACTATCGGCGGATCTTTCACGAGTTATCGACCGCACCTTTGCAATGAACACCGACCGTGGTCACACATTTGGTATGGCAAGTGTCAATCGCATAGAGGTGCTCATTTCGGTCGGAATGGACTTTCCCAAATTCCTCCATGTCCACGTCTTTGAGACGTTTCGCACCGATAATCCGGATGTATTGTTCATCGGTAAAAGGTATAGAGACAAGGAGGATATGAAGGATAAAATGAGTTACCATGCACCGAGGCATGACTATATGTGGAAACTCGTCAGTCGGATCAGAAACGTTAAAACTACGATGTTATACTTCCGACCGATGCGAATGGAAGGTTGTCGGTAAGCAGGTTGTTGATTTGAATGTGGACGCAAAGGACGGACAACGTTGCATGATTTTGAGATAAATCACAGATAATCGAAACCCACACTTGTGGACTAGAGCAACTAACCGACAATCACAGACAAAGCAAGCCGGACCTATAGGTCGCTTCGTGAGGATAGCCTCATAAAACTCGGCAGCGGATTCACGACAAAAGTTTTACAAGCCGAGGTGAAAAAAACGTTCAACATAGACCTGAATTATCAAAGGGCCTATCAATGTAGACAGAAAGCATTGGAACTGATCGGCGGAAACGTTGAAATGTCGTATTGTAAATTATACGCCTACTTTTACATGTTGGAGGTAGAGAATGAAGGAACCATTCTGAGACATTGTTCCTCGGCGCGCTTGGCAGGTTCAAGTATTGTTTCATGGCATTAGGATCAAGTATTGAGGGGTTTAAGTACTGTCGGCCAATATTAGTTGTGGACGGTACACATCTTAAAACAAAGTGCGAGGGACATTGTTAGTAGCGGTGGGTGTAGACGCGGGCGACCATATCTTTCCGTTAGCTTAATGCTGTGACCGACGGAGAGAGCCTTCATGCTTGGACCTATTTCATGGTTAACTTGAAGTCGATAATTGGGGAACGACTGACTTGGTTTTCATTTCAGCATGAGGTCCAGGTATAATTGGAGTCAGTTATTACGAATATTTCCAAACGCTTACCATGGCTCTCGCTACCACCACATTGTCATGAACTGAATAAAAATTTGGTAGCACGGGATATTGTCCATTCACCTTCCGGGAAGCGGCTTATACGTATTCGTAAACGCGCTTCCAAATATTATTCCGAAGATAATAGACATGGATGTCGACCCAACCAAACTCAGATCGCATTACCTATGTGAGATTGGAGTCGATAAACGGGCCGATCACAATTCAAAGTACACGTTACTCAATCATGACAAGCAACTATGTTGAAAGCTTCAACAATGTGATCGAGGATGCACGTAAGATGAGTATCGTGAATCTCTTTGATTACATCCGGCATTGTGTCGGTGGCATTGCGAGAGAGAGAAAGCGCGAATCTTGCCGCACCGTCTTAGCCCCCGAACGAAAAGTTCTTGAATGATGTTGCTCGTGCGTAAAGAATTTCACACCGCATAGTATCGACCGAGACCGAGTATCAAGTTGGAGACATCGATTCTAGTGAGAAAGTGAATATGCGTAGAAGAGAGAATGTTATTGCGGGCGCTTCGAGGACTAAAGTTACCTTGCGTGCATGCTTGTGTCGCTATAAGTCACCGTTGTGAGAGTCCCTATGATTATTGTTCCCATTACTACAGAGTCGCTCTGCTTACAACGTATATATGAAGGGCGTGTTTTCCCAGTTCTGTGGAGGATGATTGGATTCTTCCGACTGGATAAAAAATAAACCTCCTCTCTCTCCGCCGGAGCTAGAGTGAGGAAGGAGGAGAAACAATCGAGGATGGGAGCTAGGCGGGGCCGACCTAGGACCTTGAGGATTCCTTCTCAAGGTGAGCCTACAGTGCTAGGGACGAGCGAGAATGCCAACAGAGAGTACAACTCTGTGTTCCGGTAGGAATTGCTCGAAATATGCGGTAACCCTGGACATAGAAGGAATAGATGTCCCTTTCGTGCGCTTGTTCCCAATTGAATAAACCTTTATTTAATTTTATAAGACATTATGATTGTAACATAAATTTTTTTTATTCTGTTTGCTTGCAATTGTTTTATCACATTGATTTTGACATTGTTATATCAATTAGAGGGTGAGTTGTAATTGTTACCTTACATAAGCTATTGTAATTTTTATATCACATTGTTATATCACGGAACGATTAGAGCGAATGTGAAAGTAAATGATGGTACAAAAGCTGCGAGATTAATGTGTAATTTTATATCACATTGTGCTTCTCATAGTATTTGCCTCTAAGCGTGTAATGAATGGTTATTTTATCCTTTGTATCTATCATTATTTATCAGCTAAAAAAGCTGCAAATTGAAAATAATAAATTTATTAAGATTATCAATATTAAGATTATCAAAATCCATTGAAAAAAGATTAGCACTAGCACTCAAATATTATGCATTACAATTGCGAGAAAAAAGATTACTCAACACGAAATATTATACAACAAATATATAGTCGTCATCATGACCGTATGAAACATCATCACAAGATATTCCGCACTTCGGGCGGACCTAACGCACATAGCTGTGATGAGATAGGGAAAAAATATATATCCATCGCCTGCGTTGTCATTTGCTATCTGTCGAATCCTGGAGAGAATATACTCTCCGACGTCAAAGTATGATGTAATGGATGCGTACGCAAGTGCATACAAATCAAATGAAGGTAGGGTGTAGTTCACCGTGCCATACATATTGGTGGCCAAGAACATAATGAAGAAAGGAAGAAATCGACCGCGCCATGACCAGGGTGAAGGGCGGGTACGCCTCACACGTTCCCACAGATGAGTCTCCCCAAACAAAACAGCCATGTCACGCTCTAGTAATTCTGGAACATCAGGAAATAGAAAGAAATCCAAACCCTGAGGATTTTCTGGAATGTCATACTCGTTGTTGATCCATGCATTATTTAAAAGACGGAGCGCCGAACAATGACGCACCTTTCATTGATCCGTGTGGTAGATAGACAAGCATAGAATTCACGCACAATAGACCGATTCACGTGTTGAAAGCTTATTGGCATCTGGGGGACACCATGCCAACCGTTATCTCGAAACAAGTTTGCAATCAAAGTAGGAAGACTATCTATGTTCAATCGCCTCTCCGAACTACGACTCTTGCCATCCGGTTAGTCACGTACTCACGCCTCCTCTTCGTTCTAAAACGGCTTATGAGAGATCGCTCATCCAACGACAAATCAATTTCCTCGTTGGAAATGAACACAGGAGCATGTGGGTTAGCCATTGAAGGGAACACTAGATGAGATAATGAGAGAGTAAAATAAATGAGAAATGGGAGAGATGAATGGTTGTTAGAGGATTTGTGAATATATAGATTTTTTTCCAAAAGGTGGGACCCGCCGATAGTTCGATGGGACACGCCCAATATTTGGACGTATATATTCACACACTATCTTCGACGGAATCGCCCAATATTTGGACGGTGTCGTCCGATTTGGACGGTCATATATGAATAAGATATCTAACGTGTGGGGCCTGTCTATTATTGCACTATACGCACGTGTATCACTACGCCATAAAAGCATACGTCACAACAACTTTAAAAGGTGGGATCCGCCGATAATGACCACATTTGTCAGTTCGATGGGACACGTCCAATATTTGGACGTATATATTCACACACTATCTTCGACGGAATCGTCCAATATTTGGACGGCGTCGTCCGATTTGGACGTTCATATATGAACAAGATATCTAACGTGTGGGGCCACATCTATTATTGCACTATACCTATGTGTACGCCTCGTGAAATTGGAAAATCAGGCCCATTTAACCTCGACATTGATTGATTGATTGAAAGTATAGAAACCGTCGAATCAAATCACTTACCAATATTTTGGACGGAATCCGTCTAAATTTGGACGGATTCCGTCGAATTTTTGGCCGAAATCCGTCTAAATTTGGACGGAAATTTGACGGTCATAACTCACCACCATTTGACGTGTGGGGCCCCGTCTATAGTGACACTATACCTATGTGTCCTGCCTAAATGCAATAATCACAACCACTTGAAGTGTGGGACCCGCCGATAGTGACCACACATGTCATGTCTTATCCTTTGACATTGACTACACGTTCATTTCACTTTTTCAAAAATTTCGCCGACACCATGACGATTCAACAATAACATTGATTGATTGAAAGTATAGAAACCGTCCGAATCCAAATACTTACCAATATTTGGGACGGATTCCGTCTAATTTTTGGCGAAATCCGTCTAAATTAGGACGGAAACTTGGACGGTCATAACTCACCACCATTTGACGGATTCAACAAGAACATTGATTGATTGAAAGTATAGAAACCGTCCGAATCCACTCACTTACCAATATTTGGACGGCGACCACATATGACACATTGGTGACATCATATTCGATCCCGCCCCATTCTCTCCCTATATATCTTATGAGACATCCCAAATAATCATACAAGAACGAACAATTAAAAGAACTTGGTTATTTTTACTATACAATCAAGCAAATGGATTTTCCAAGTTTCTTTAAAGTTCTTGATGGCGGTTTCGCTACAAGTTTGGTATGTCATTATTAATTAACTTACATTTATATAACTTATATTATGATTGAACCAACATGATATGTTTCTTTTTCATAGACGCTACCTCCAAAGATGGTATAATAGGTGGAATGACACGATGGGAACATAGATATGACCGTTCTCGAAGCCGATTAGGGACATGGGAAGTGAGGATTGGAGCCATGAGACAATGGAACTCTTTGTTTCTTTGGGGAAGGTTGGGAGGAGTATGTGGGCGCTCATGACTTGAATGAGGGGAGTTTATAGTGTTTGAACACATAGGGAATTTCATTTTCGACACTATTGTCTTTGGATCACACTTCTTGTGAGAAGACTTTTTCTGTTTCCGATGGTGAAGAAGATGATGCAGGTGCAAGTCACCAAAATCCCCATTTTCAGATGACGCTGGCAAACTGGGCAATTTCACGTGGTTATGTGGTGAGAGATGGATTTGATGTCGTTTAGTTGTTTTCTTGTGTAGCTTTCTTCCTCATTGCAATTTTTAATGAGATTTAAAATTGTTTGTGATTTGTAGAATATTCCAATGCCATTTGCTAGAACAAAGCGACATGTTGCGAAACAAGACAATTTGAACTACGAATTGCCACAGGGGATCATGGCGTGCTAGAATTGTAGCTTCTATTTCAAACTATCAACAAGTTCGTTTAACCGGGTTGAATGATTTCATTACCGACAATGACCTAAATGTTGGAGATGAATGCACCTTTGAAGTCGTTGATGAACCTATAGAAAATCATGTCGTGTTTAATGTGGTGATTACTAGACATTGAAGAGCATTTATTAAGGCGTCGTCTATATCTATTTAAGCCAATGTATCATTACTCACTTTCTTTTTAAGTTTGTAAGCCTTGTATGAAAGCCAATGTATCATTACTCTTTCTTTTATGTATGTAACATTGATTGATTGAAAGTATTGAAACCGTCCGAATTCACCGACTAACCAATATTTTGGGGACGGAATCCGTCTAAAGTTGGATTTAATTCCGTCCAAAATTTGGACGGTCATAACTCACCACCATTTGACGTGTGGGTCCCCGTATATAGTGACACTGTACATATATGTCCTGCCTAAATGCAATAATCACAACCACTTGAAGTGTGGGACCCGCCGATAGTGACCACGCATGTTATATATGTAGGACACATATGTACAGTGTCATGTCTTGTCTTCATACTGGACAACATGGTTATAACCTGACATTGACTACACTGTACAAATGCATATGGACGTATATATCCACACACTAACTTGGACGGAACCGGCCCAATATTTGAGACGGCGTCGTCCAATTTGACGATCATATATGAACAAGATATCTAACGTGTGGGCCTCCTCTCTATTATTGCACTATACCTATCTCATGACGGCTGACGACATAAATGCATATGGTCCAATAGTGACCACATTTGTCAGTTCGATGGGACACGTCCAAATGCATATGGACGTATATATTCACACACTATCTTCGACGGAATCGTCCAATATTTGGACGGCGTCGTCCAATTTGGACGGTCATAGATGAACAAGATATCTAACATGTGGGGCCCTGTCTATTATTGCACTATACCGAATCTTCTAATTTGGACGGAATCGTCCAATTCGGACGGTCTTAACTCATGTGGGGCCCAGTAATCGTCCAACTGTCCAAGTAGCCCGTCCAAGTTAAATGGAAACATTGATTGCTTGACAAGACAATACCATGACCTCGTAATTGATTCAATTTGGATTAAAATTTCCAATATTTACGCCAATATAACCCCCCTCTATACCTTCTCCCTCTCTCATTAGTCCTCACGTTCTTCAAGTTCCTTTGCCTGTAACTTCCCACCTTGTACCGAAATCAGTCACATTTTAAAAAAACTCCGGTGAAAATGTCTGACTCCGATTCCCCTCCTTCGTACATTCAGATATACAATCCCGATAATCTAATTCTCCCGGCTTGGCATCCTCACCGGCCAGTGAGTCAGCCTAGTATACCTTATGTGTATGGCGAGGATACGCTGCTATATCGGTTCACAACACAACACAGCGTGTCAATTGGTCTACATATTTTCATGATATTGCTGTTGTTGCAGAGAGGAGGATGGAATGGGATACCCTACCTACCAGGATGCAGAGATTCATACGAAGAAGATCATTGGAGCGCCTCGCTAAGAGTCCCCCACCTACCTCCACTATGAATCGATCAATCGTTCGTGAATTCTACACTTTGGTGAGGTCTAAAATTGATGCGGCCATTCCAACTTCAGGGTGTACACGCATAACGTGGAGTAAATGTCTTCTTTTCATCGATTGGATCAATCGCTACTATCGTATACCGAACTCGAAACCGAAATCTCGGACACCAATTTTACGAATTCAGAATCGCCTTGAGTATCACGACTATCACGAAGAATGGTGCGTGTTTACTTGAATGGATTGGTAGTAGCGTGTATGGTACCGTACACACTTTTAATCCGAGCAATGCCTTAAAAGCTTTTTCGTTTGCCTTTTTAACGCGTGAAGTTGATTTTGGAAGTGATATCGTTCGTAGGATTGGTGAAATATCGCTTAACTTGCTTGGTGATGGTTATCTGTATTATCCATTTCTTATCACCGCTCTCGCAAGAGAATTTCACGTACCAGAGTATGACAATGATGACATTGGTGAGGAAAGTATCCCAATCACCTTTTGTGACTTTCCGTGGTTTGTTTAGGAGCAGACGCATGGTTTACCTTTTGTGACTTTCCTTGGTTTGTCTAGGCTTTGGCTCTTCTATGTCTTTGTTTCTAAAGTTTAATGTCTTGTATTTATATATATTTATCTCTTTGTTTCTAAAGTAAATTCTTGATTTTCGTAATCTACATGTCTTCATTGAAACTTCGGTCGATGATGAATGTAATAGATAAGCGAGGAAGTGCATTTGCCTCATGTAATAGATAAACTTTTGAGTAAACCGTACTACTTGGAATGAAATTTGAATATGAAGGCGTTGAGTGATAATATCAAGAGGTGTAAGTATGTGAAGCCTAGTCCGTCCGTAATATAATATCAAGACTAGTGTCCCATTACACTAGTCTATCCCACAAAAATAAATCAATGAATAAGAAACTAACATAAAAAAACGAGCCGATATAAACATAAGTTAATATAAATATTACAACGACATAACTTGGTATAAAACAAACAAAATGTCATGCCATATACATCAAATTCACAAAAAATAACTACATATCTAAAGATCTATGCACCGATTAAACATACGCACGGACATTTTATGTCTAAATAACATCATGTTTTAGTGCGATCGGTTCAAGCGTAGTGGAGTGCATCATATGCTCGATGAACTTGACCGTATACACCCCACGTCACCACCCTGCATGCATTGTAAATTTCGATTAATCGGTTGATAATAAGATAATGTACACTATATAGTATTATAAATACATTGACGTTAATAACACTTACGGGATTTTCATTTGTGGTACGTTCTCAGCCTTAACTATTTTGACAGGAACAGGAGGTCGCTGCGGATCAAGCATTTTTGGGTGGTTACGTAGTCGATCATTCGTCTCAAGCACTCTCCTCAACACCACACCAAAGTGTTTCAAAGTTTCATGGATTTACGGGTGCGATTCGTACTTTGTCCACGCTTGGACAATCGAACACTAAGGCCTGCCATTTTGGAATAGAAAATTGAATAGCGACCCGGTGTCCGTGATATATGGCCCAGGGCATGTACACCACCGAGTTTACATCCCATTTTGACGCGATCTCCCTCATATCATCTGAAACCTCTACCGTCTCAGGCGTCCTTCCTTGGTCCTTCCCTCCAAGTGCGCAAAACTGGGCGAGCCCAGAGGAGATGACGGTCGAATTGGGATGAAAGGCATCTGGATATGCTTCCCGTTGACGGCGTATTAGGTCCAGGTACCCATCCACATGCTGTCCGTATTCAAAAAATAAAGTCTGAGATGATGCAAATCAAACATATGAAAATTTCATAAATATGAATATGATTTCACAGTATACATACCACTCCATCTAGCTCTTTCAGATTTTCGTGGAGGCGAGCGAAATACCCTTTGTCCGCCTTTTCATCTATACTCGATCCTCCAACGTACCAGCCTGTAGGAATATATATAGCGGGTGGCGTCTTTTGTTCGTACCAGTCGTTGAAACGCTTTTCCAAAGGTTGAGGGAATTTTTTCAATGGCGTCCATCTGTCACGCGCTGGAAGATTGACTACTGAACGACCCGTCGATTAGATGTTTTGGTGGGTTAATAGTCGGCGGGTCGTCAATCTTACGTCCGGTTCACCGTCGCCCTTTCCTTTCCCCCTTTGCCGAGTTCACTTGGACCACCCGCTATCTGAAGGGCGAGTTATACTACATGCTTATTGACAAACTAATTTCTATTTACCAAATAAAAAATGCACACACTTACATCTTGAATTTCACTCTGACTTTGGAGTTTCTTACATCGTAGAGGCTCTTAACGTATTGTCGGGAGTTCTTTGTACCATGTATTAAAGAGATAATGAATTAACGAGTAATAATATAACCTACTCTCGATTAAATAAGGAAATCAAACAACTTACCATAATTCATCTCGGGCTCTATAACAAATCACATTGGTGACATGGCCTTCGGGAGTACTATGCAAATTATAATCGATATCGTCAATTAGAAAATAAGAAACAATAAAATGCATATGTTGATGTCACGAAATACCTATCATATGGTCCGTGTGAAGCCCTCCTCGGGTGTACGTTCCCAAGCCTCTCATGAGTATGACTGGGAT